>LPNX010184247.1:127830-151488 GCA_001517045.1 Pseudotsuga menziesii
TTAGAACTCACCACTATATATATATATATTGTTGTCGTCCCCACCCCCCCATTTCTTGAAAAATTGGGGGTGTGCTCTAGCTGTCTCGAGGACTCCTCCCCCTGTCCTCAAAGCCAGTGCACCATAGGTTAGAACTCACTTCCAAAACATTATTATTATTATAGAACATAAAACATTATTTTAAAAATCATTATTTATTTATTTGACATGGTGCATATTTGCGAGAAATTCATCAGATACTTCACTCATTACGAGGATGCTATGCTATCTAGGGTTAACTAGAATTTTCAAGGCTCAAAATTATTTCATGGCTTACAAAGAGCAAACATGTTACAAAGTGATTTCTAAACTAAGGTGGACAAGGAAACAACTTTTCTCCTTTTAACTAATCAAATTACACTCATTTGACATAACATTAATTGTGATTGTCTACAAACTAAGCCTAATCGAACAACCTATAACTTTAAGCTTTTAAATCTTCATTAGGTTGTCCTCTTTTGTTGACTCACATTTACCCCTTTCCCTTGTTGTTTCCATAACCTTATACATAGTTTTTTTTAATGTATTATCGACTTGCCCTAATTGAACAACTTATAACTTACCTATAACTTTAAGCTTTTTAATCTTCATTAGGTTGTCTTCTTTTGTTGACTCTCATTTACCCCTTTCTCTTGTTGTTTCCATAACCTTATACATAGTTTTTTTTAATGTATTATCGACTTGCACCCTTCTAACTCAATTGCGATTTATCCATAGGTCATTCACATTGGAGCCACATGGTCAAAAAATTTATTCTTTCTTTGGTTTATTTGCATCTATCCCTTTTCCTTAATGTTTCCATAATCACGCTTATATCTATATCTATATCGATGAGATTTATCCATAAGTCACTCACACTGGAGCCACATGGTCAAAAAATTTATTCTGTCTTTGGTTCATTTGCTTCTATCCCTTTCCCTTAATGTTTCCATAATCACGCTTATATCTATATCTATATCCATATATATATGTGTGGATATTACTTTGTGTTGTTCTTATATCAATATCTATATCTATGTAGATATTACTTTGTGTTGCTTTTTTTGTTAAAACATTGCGAGTATTTTCCCATCTCATCTAGAAACATTTCACTTCCTCTTTTGCCTGCTCAAATTGTCTTTTTGTTTTTCTCACTCCACTTTATTCTAAATGTTATCTTACAATTATTCATTGATTTTTGTTTTAGATAATAAAATTTTGCTTCACATCTTTTATATGAATATCTTTTCACCATTTTTTCAACATAATTTAACCATAATTTAATGTTTAATTTTTAATTTTTTAAAGGTTGAAATAAAAATTTATTATTTTTGATTGATTGATTTATTAATATTTTAATAGTTATCTTGATTTTTATGTTATTTATCAAAATTTCATCTTAAATTTAAATTTTTAATCTTAAAATTATATATTTTACATTTTCAACATATTTTACATATAACTATTTTTTTTTTAATTTACTTAATCATGTTACTTACCTTCACTTCTAATAGATTATTGCCCGATTGCATTCTTTATCTTAATGTAGATTCCCTGTTTATGTCTTCTCCTAGTGTAAATTCTTTGTTTGTCTTTTTTCTTATCTTGTTATGCCTTTAATTATTTTTCTTTATTTATATACCAAACCTTTTTTCAGCTCTATTTATATATTATTTCAGCTTATATACTTGTAACACTTCTTTTTTCATTTTTATGGGTCTTGATTATGGGAGAAAAGTTCTCTCCAATTGCATTGAATTAAAACAATTTTTATGTGTTAAAATGATTTTTTTACTAATAATAAAGTAATATCTTCTTTAACAGAATTTTCATTTAATAACACTATAAAAATCAACAATGATAAGATAATATCCTCATTATGTATTGATACCATTTTTCCACGTGGCAATTTCAAACATTTCAAGCCATAGTCGAGGCATGCATGCCTAATAAGCATTTAATTATGATTGAGCTCTAAACTTTGCCAACTCAAAATACAAACATTCCATGTTTCTTTTATTTGATTATATGTTATCATTTCCTTTAATTTTTTTAGCATGGTAGTCTTGTATTCTATTCTGCAAGAAGATTTTTACTGTTAGAAAGGGCTAGTGTGCTCTAGGTTGGATGTTAGAGCTTGGACGAAGCAACACCACACAAACGACTTTGGTTCAAAGCATGATGGTGTGTATGTGTGAAGGTGTTTAATACTTTAACATTGATTTCTATCAATAAAAAAACTTAACATGTTAGACAAACCAAATTGCTTTAAGTAAATGATATATATATATATATATATATATAGAGAGAGAGAGAGAGAGAGAGAGAGAGAGAGAGAGAGAGAGAGAGAGAGAGATTTTTGCTTTTGCTTTTAATGGACCTTTGATCATGCTACCTTATGTTCAATGAAATATCATATTTTCTTAAAACTTTGTATGGTGCAAGATTCTACACCCCCTACACAAGAGGTATATTTCAAATATTTTTGTTTTTAATGTATATACTCATTTCATATTTTTCAGCTCACTTTGACACTTTATTAGTTCCTTTGACCGATGATTAAATGTAATAGCGTTTTAATTAATATGCATTGAATGGTTATTCATTTGGATAATGAATGATTATTATGTTGGTTTTAACAAGTTTTAGAGAAATTCAGATTTTTTCATGTCTTTTTAATTTATGTGAAGTGTATAAGGATTTAAAATAGCAATTTCAAACAAATTTAAATGACTATTTATCTTCAATATTTATTGAATTGCTAAATATCAATAAAACTGCATTCAATGACAATCACTAACATTGCATTCAATGACAACCCTGTAGAAGAATTAATGTGCAAGATTGAGGATGTGATGTCCAACCTACTCACAAACAAAGCCCAAGAACAATATATCACAAGGTGAAAAATGATATTAAAAAGTTTAAGGATCAATAAGAAAATTATAGTGCTAAGAGTTGATAAAGGGAACACAACCTTTATTATGAACAAGGTAGACTATGAAAGAAAAATGATGGATCATCTATCAACTAGTGGTAGCTATAAAATGTTTGAAAATGATCTTAGTAAGAAAATTATTAATGAGGTTATGAAGACCATTAAGAAGTAATCAATAGACAAGAACATTAAGAAGATGATTTTGGCGGATTCACTTATTCCACACATTTATGGTTCACCTAAAATTCACGAGGACGGTGTGCCTATTAGACCCGTAGTGAATACAATAGGGCCCTCTACATATCATCATTTGAATAGTAGATCCAACCATATCAAATTCACCATGGAGGTTGAAGAGGGTAATCTGATACCGTTCCTAGATGTTTTCATCACCAAGAGAAATGATGGATCCTTAGCTCATCAGGTTTATACGAAGAAAATCCATACAACTAGATACTTGTATGTTGACTCTCACTATTTTCGTGCACAAAAAATTTATTAAACACTCTTATAACTCGTGCCATCAGAGTATGAGATGAGGGTCACCTTGAGCAAGAAATAGATCACTTGTCCAATGTTTTCAAAAGGAATGGATACAATGAGAAACAAATCATGAGTGTCATCCAAAAAGTTTGTAGAAGGCCTAAAAAATAAAACAAGGACATTAGTGGAACTAAGATTACACTTCCTTATATTGAAGGAACAATTGATGTGCTAGCTAAGATCTTAAAAAATAATGACATTAGGGTTACTTTCTCTCCACCAAACTTGATCAAGAGAATGCTGGATTCCTCAAGAGATCTCGTGGACCCCAAAAACAAAAAAAGTGTATACAATATTCCATGCCCATGTGGAAAAACTTATATTGGTGAAACATGACACTCTATTTAGGTTAGACTCAAGGAACATTGTGCGGACATAGTACATGATCATCATAAGAAGTTGACACTAACAGATCATGCCCACAACTTTCACCATCACATTTGTATTGAAGACGCCAAATTGATTGCAAGAGAAGATCATTATAGCAGAAGAAAAATCCGGGAAGCTATAATGTTTCGTTACTGATTAATAGGGAATTGACCAAGGACATTTAATACCAGGAGCATATTAGAACAATTATTCATTATTATTAAGTCATCAATATAGTAAAGAGGGCCATTAGAGTTATTATCATAAAGCATGCAGATAATACAAGCCTCATTTCTTCAATTTTAAGTCAGCGAGCAATTAGAATTGCATGCATGCAAAAAGTAAAGTGCAAACCCTAAAAGTGACATGCTAACCCTTAAAGCTATATAAGAAGGTTAGTTGAACCAAAAGGACATGGACGATTATTATTCACTTTTGAATTTGGTTTCGAGAGCAACAACATTGTAGCAACAAGTTGGGGTTGGAGATGAGGGTCTTCAACTAGCAAGTGTTTTTGACAGTGAAATCTATCTGTCCTAATCACTCTCCGGATAAATCACTCAGATCTATCATCAACAACTCAAAGCACTTCTTCTTTTTCAGAGATCTAACGTCTAGATAAGATAATATCACAAGCATCACGCTTTTACTGTTGGGGGTGCATGGGAAAACCAGAGAACCATTCACATTGATCTAGAGACTTCATATTTCCTCTGCATGTCACTTCCATTCTTCTAGGAAGGGGCATACTATTATACTAGGAGCTCATCAGGCTATCGAATGTACATCTAAGAGATGCAATCTCCACACGTGTGAAACAAGGGCGTCACTCCCTCAGTAGGAACCAATTTTCTATTGGTCTTACACATGTATGAACTCTTTCATGCGGCCATCAGAATATCCAGGAGGGTGCACTACTAGGTCTAGAAAGTCTCAACCTCATCTGACAAGTATTGGAACAATCACGACTTAACTATCATTCAAAGAAGGGACGTTTTTATTGCATGGGCAAACTTCCTGAAGCAACAACACGTTTTCTAGGCTACATCCCTTGCATGGCATGCATGCCTCATTTATATTGAAGAACTGTCATAGCTATAATTATTGGTATGTTCCTCATATCAAGCTGAGTCATATTTCCTATTTTATCTCCAGATCTGCTATATTTTAGGGCCTTTTGGCATGACACTGTTTTCCATGCAAAATTTTACTATATTTCTAGCACACCGGAAGCACAGAAACCGCAAACATATTATCAAACAAAATATAATACCAGTTGGGATATTATAGTGGTATTAGAGCATGTCCCTAACTAGCTGTGGTCTTGAACATGAAGACAATGGGAAGGATCTTGATTGAAAATTTGCAGAGGTTAGCAACACTACAACACTTGCCTTAATATCGGGAATATCTAGCCTTGGGTGATGATGTATGTGCAACATTTTCCTTTCAAGACTATTACACCATCAAGTTTGGGAGCCAACCCAAGGATTTGGATCAAGATTTCCTTAAAAACATAGTTGGAGGAGTGGAGAAAGATGAGCCCAAAGTACAGGCTGATAATGAGCTTGATTTGGAGTTAATAGTACATGATGAGGATGTGCATGAGGAGATAGCATTAGAACCCTCCTGTGAGTCTAGCAACACCAACACATTTGATAGTCAGATTGTGGACAAGCCGTCTGATGAGTTGGAGTTGGTACACTTCATCACCTACAGTAGGAGTCCAGACAATTATGACATGCGAGATACATGAGGTGCAAGGAAATGAGCACAACAGTCGAGATAATGGGCGGTGACACATAGAGGTTAGGGAGAGTTTATACATGCATGAGATAGAGCTCCCAGATGATAGTCACTGAAAGAAGATTGAACGTGTTAAAGAAATAATTCTAGCAATGAAAGAGAGGACCAAGATACTCTGGGACACCATATTACAACGAGATGTTGAGCTTACAATTCTTCGAGTTGTATGTACCAAGTCAGCGGTCAGGCTTTCTAGTATTGAAGAGTAGCTAGATTCCTGGATGGGGCAACATAAGAAACATACTATTGCATTTCAAAGAATTCATCTTCAAGAGTACATAGACAAGGCTTGTAGTAGCTTGAGTCCACATTTTCATAATGGAGGATGTTTTTTACAGGTTGGCCAGGATCGAGAAATTGGGCAGTAGTATATGAGCATTCTAGTTGAAATCAAAAGGCCATAATTCCAGCTTGGTAGGATTATTCCTTGTGATGGTGCTTATGGACAAGGTCGTTTTTGGGGGTTGGATGGAAGAGAGATTAGGAGTTGGTGTCCTATTGAGTGGGCGATTCTTGGGAAGACATTCCTAGCCAGGGGTATAGTCCCACAAGAGCCTTGGGATATTTGGGATGAAAGATGCACAAGTTTGCATTGGGATCCAGGTGGGAGATCTTATGAGGGATGGATACAGTTTTTATTGATGGGGTTACTTGGGAGTCTATAGGATGGCCCTTGTGTCGATACTACACAGGGTAGCAGTGGATGCATTTTGACCTTTGCAATTCTTAGATTGATTTGGGACCCTGGGATTACAGTGACTGATAGTTTAGTGATTGCTAGAGGATGCTTTTAGGAGGTCTCTTGTGATGGTACCTCATTTACACCGTGGTTAGTTACTCTACTTATAGGAGGCTTCCATGGGATATCTTGTGATGATACCGTGCAATGCAATGCTTTGAGAAGAGGGTGCTACAGATCTCATAAGATAATTTGGGATTGTGATCATCCCCAGATTTAGTTGGTACAGTTTGATTGATTGTGTTGCATTGACATTGCTTAAGGATAAACAATCTTTGGCGAGGGAGGACTGTAATGTTCTGTTACTGATAAATAGGGAATTGACTAAGGACATTTAATACCAGGAGCATATTAGAACAATTATTCAGTGTAAACAGGGCCATCAGAGTTATTATCATAAAGCATGCAAGCCTTATTTCTCCAGTGTTAAGTCAACGCGCAATTAGAATTGCATGCATGCAAAAAGTAAAGTGGAAACCCTAAAAGTGACATGCTAACCCTAAAAGCTATATAAGAAGGTTAGTTGAACCAAAATGACATGGATGATTATTATTCACTTTTGAATTTGGTTTCAAGAGCAGCAATAACAGCCTTAGAAACAAGTTAGGGTTGGAGACAGGGGTCTTCGACTAGCAAGTGTTTTCAATAGTGGAATCTATCTGTCCTAATCACTCTCAGAATAGATCACTCAGATCTATCATCAACAACTCAAAGCACTTCTTCTTCAGAGATCTAACGTCCATATAAGATAATATCACAAGCATCATGCTTTTACTACTGGGGCTGCAAGGGAAAACCAAAGAACCATTTGCAATATGATAAGAACTTTTTTTAGGTATTTCTTGTTTTTCGGGTAGCGGGGTCCGTCAAAAGTATGTCGAGTGGGTACTCGTTGGATGCAGAATTAAATTCCGCATCCAACGGGCTCTCCCGATCAAAATTTGAGTAAAAACACGGGGAGATATACCGAAAATACAAACAAAAAAGGTAGTTTTGTTATGATACCTATCCCCAAATTTATATTAAAAAAGTGTTTAAGACCTATACGATATTTCAAATTTAAAGCAATTTCATTGGCTAACAGATGATGACATGGAATTTGAATTAAAGTTAAAAGGCCCATTTTGAGTTGAAATTTCCTCTAATGATTATATGTTAACGTAACTTGTGTCAATGGATTTTACATTAAAGTTTGTGCAATGGGTGTCATAGGTTGCATCAAATAGAGACTCACATTTAAGTATAAATTATATGCATAAGACACCATGATGATAATCATTTTGATCTTCTAAATGATCCAATTTACTCTTAAATAAAAATGGAAGCGTCATTTTGATCTTCTAAATGACATAATAATATTAGAATATTAGTTTGAAATGGAAGCGTCAACATATAATTGGTGTAATTTTGGGGTGTAGGTATTTTTGGATACACGTAACTAAAACACATAATGAATTGAAGAAGGATGAAAACAATTGAATTTAAAGGATGAAAACAATTGAACAATAAATTTGCAAACATTTAAAGTTATTTTTATTTGAATGCGAAGGAAGGACGTACGTCTTTAGGGAAATATTTTGTGCACCCATGCGTAGATTTGGAAGACATATTCTCTTGCATACCCCTCATATTGTGAATTTTCTTCAGCATTCATAACATTTAATTTTGGTGCTTTAAAAACAAATCTTCTTGCATACTGCATTTGTTTAAAATTTTCTAATTCGCTTATTTTTCATTGAAAGACAATGAAATTGAACAATGTAAAAGTCCCTTATTTGGTCAGAGAACTAAACAATTTCAAAATTCAATTAACTTATGTAGGGATAGATCCTGGCCAGCCATCACAGGATCATGCACCCTCTGCTTTCTCAATAGTAATTGGGAGCTTCAATGACGTTGGAATGGCTGCAAATTGTTTAAGAGGGTTGGATGATGCCACACAAGAAGAGTTCGGGAACCCGACCCCTGATCGGACAATCAGAGAGCATGTTAGTAACATAATCAAGTTGTACTTTGAACAACAATCAGTGATTACACAAGCTCAAATCCTACTTGGATTGATAAAACACAAAAATTGAAACGTGCCACAAAGTTGTTGGATTTGAAGGATGTTAAAAATAAAAATGCAATGGAGAATGTAACATAAAATGTAACAACTACACTATTTGCATTTGGAAAGTCAAGAAAATTTGACATCAGAGATGATTGTAGGGAAATTACAACTGCTATTGTGGCCTGAAGCACCTCAAGAAATCGAATGGTTGCAACAATGTCAAAGTTGGTCCACGTTTCAAGAAAAACACTGCAAAAATACACTAAATTCAGGGTAAAGATAGATGAAAACGATGAAGCTGCTTGTTGGGATCTTATTTGCAGAGAATAATATCAAGACATGATGGAAGAGGGCATCAGAGAGAAGGTGATAGATTATTGGGAAAACCATTCTCGTGCTATACCAGATCGAAAACATGTCCCGTGACAACGTTCTGGAAGAGGCATTTATAAGGAGCATTGCAAGCATGTTATGGAGATGACAAGAGTTGCTTTGTTCGAGGAATTCAAAGAATCAAATCCCGGTGTCCAGATCTCATTTAGCATGTTTAGTAAGTTGAAACCGCGGTATATTAGGCCGAATACGATTCATGAAACTTGTTGTTATCGATACCACATTGAATTCCAGTTATACTACGACACATTTGTGGATTTTTGCAAAAACATTTGGGATGGTGAACCAACTCCTCACACAGTGTGGGATTTTATTTCTATGATACTATGCAATAGGAATCCTAAAAATGTGTTATTTATTAAAATGTGTGTAGGTGGGAGAAGATGCCATGAATGTGGTTATTTGGAATTGTTCCATAGGAAGTTTCCCATCGATCCAACACACCTTGGATTGTCAGATATCATAGTTAAGTGGAAGAGATATGTAGTATGTCTCCATGAATCCATCTTCTTCTTCACATGTTCCATCTAAGAGGATCGACTTGCTTGACGATGAGATTCCTATTTCAAACTTCATGGACAAGTTTCAAAGTCATATTTACAAATACATTAAACACTCCCACAGGTCTAGGTGGAAAGCTTTAGAATTTAAGCATTCTCGTGAGGTTTTTGAGCCAGGCACAATCCTATCGGTGGTAGACTTTGCTGAGAATTACACATTTGCTCCTCATAGAGAGATACAAAGTAAGTATTATCACTCCAACCAGGTGTCCATATTCATACATGTATTGTATAGACATGCTCAGGCGAGCGTTGATAGTAGGGATAACACTCCTCAGTCACACGATGTGATTAAGGAATACCATTTTTATGTCATTGATGATCGTGAGAACGACACGTTATTTGTTCAACACTGTTTTGGGTTGACTTATGTTTCATTCAAAAAGAATGGGGTACCATTTACAGAACACTGGATTTGGTTAGATGGGTGTGCAAGGCAGTTCAAATCGGCACGCTCCTTTTATTGGTTGAGTCGCCTTCACAAAGAGACTGGAATTCAACACACCTAGATATTTTTTGAAATAGGCCATGAAAAGGGTGAACATGATGGTGCATATGCATGTGTGAAATGAACACTTCAGAGGTATCAAATGAGTCATAGTGCATCTCGACTCAAGTGCTCAGCAGAAGTAGTTGGTTGGTGCACACAAAATTTGGGTCACCAAGGTCATGAACAAGCAAGGCCAGTGCACAGGTAGGAACAATATATATATATCAAAAAACAACAACTTAATTGGAATTTAATAAATGTGTTTGTATTATATATATATATATATATATCAAAAAACAACAACTTAATTGGAATTTAATAAATGTGTTTGTATTATGTGTGTGTATATATATGATGTTTTTGATTTGATGCAAGTTTTTTTGGGATGTTTCCCTTGGCGATGTGAATAGATCCTTGCCATGGTATTGCGAGACCATAATTGGTACGAGAGAACTACATTCAGTTCGTAGTAAAGACATGGGCCACATATTTTCCATTGAAACGAGGAAGTATGCGTGTTTCTGTGAGTTCTGCATTGACGCCAATGTGCTGGGGGTTGATCATTGCATGAACGATGCATATGTCAAACAATGGAAATATGTCCCTCTTAATCCAAAGGGGCCACATCCAATTTCGACGTGGCAAGAGATGCACACTGATGAGGCAGTGGTTTCACTAGATCATGACCGGGTTTATGATTTGGTTTTGCAAGGTACATGATTTGATTAATGGATTCATTATGCCGTTCACACGTTCAAGTTTCAAATAGTTGATTGAATGTTTAAACTTCTAGTCTTGTACACATGCATATATATATATATTTAAGATTTGTTTAATATTTTAAAATCTTGATGCAGGTGATGTATTTGTTGTAATTGCACCACTGAGAAATGACGAGCATGTGGAATATTATTTGATGTAGTGTACACAAATCAAAAGCAGGTTGGTGCGGCCCTATGTCGATGGGGAGTTTACGTACCAGGTTGGTGACCTCGTTGTGATGGGCCACTTTTTTGAAAAAGTGAAAAGACAAGGTGATTATATTATTTACAGAGATTTCATGCCTGAATATATATCTTGTTAGTACAGTCATTTGGTGGTGGCAGCTCAGATACATCTCATTGAAATCAAGGTGAAGAGGGGTGAACCAAAGAGATGGAAGATGTCAATATCTAACCATGATCGTATTATGGAGATGTGCATTCCTATAACCCATTGGCCAGATGAATGAAAGTTATATGCTACTTTTGATGTTGACATAGTTGACATGCTTTTGAAAGGTAGAAAACCAAAATTTCTTTTGAAATATATCATTTGTATTTAAATGTAATTTTTGTAAACTTATATATGCGAGTATGTGCATTCACCTATACCTAGGAATACCGACAATGTCCTTAGACCATGTTATGGAAGCTCAATTTTGTCTATGCAACCTTTTTTTGGTGTATTTGTGCAAATACATGCATATCACATCCTATTTGTGCAAAGTTCTAAATTACATGTTACATTGTAGACAAGTTGTAAATTGTAAACTTGTAAAATTTTCCAATGTATTTTAGACTAAACTAGACTAGACTAGAGATTGTAGACTAGCTTGCTTCTCCTAACATTATCATCATACGTTGCATATTTTGTTAGTGATATGCAATACAAATAACAACACATACATTTATTGCATCCTCATTAAATCCACCGATTGCAATTGATATTTTTTTCCATTTTTACCCTATCTTGGTCTCTGCCCCTTTTTTACTCTTTGTAATATTCATTTGTTGTAAATTGTAAACTTGTAAACTTTAAAATTGTAACTTTTAAACTTTGCAAAATTTTGAATTTTAAATTTGCAAGTTCCTTGTAAATTAGTGTATATGGGTAAATTCTGTAAACTTGTCAATTAAATTAGATTGAATTGTAGATTTTAATTGTAAATGCAATTGTAATTGAAAATTGCAAAACGTGATAATGAAATCTAATTTTGAATTGTAATTGTAAATTGTAGTTGTAATTTAAAATTGCAAATTGTGAGTGTAAATTGCAACCAGTAGATTGCATTGTATAGTTTTAAATTTTGCAACATTTTAATTGTAAGTTATGTTAAATTGTAAGTTTCGTTTGATTGACAATTTTGCAAACTTGTAAATTTGTTTACAAATGAAATCAAATTTAAAATTGTAGTTGTAATTTTTTTGAAAATGTAATCAAATTTTACATTGTCATTGTAAATTGTAGATGTAATTTAAATTTGCAAATTGTGATTGTAATTTGCAACTAGTAGATATTACATTGTGAAGTTGTAAATTTTGTAACATTTTTTATGTAAGTTATGTTAAAAATTGTAAGTTGCGTTTGATTGTGTCACGTCCCCTCCCGCACGAGAGGACGTGACCACGACACTATTGCTATCATTTAAGCGAGGATATAAGTCCCATGAGCATAATATAAAAATGCAATGAGCTAACAACATGTACAGATGCATAACAATTGCAAATACAACAGAAAAAATACATTTATTGAAGCATTCAACATGTTCATATAATTCATTTAGACAAATACTGTTGTAGAGGTTAGACACAAGAGATACTTATCTTATAAAGAATCGTTTCCCGCAACTAGCTATGTCGCTGCAACGTTCCACCCAACCATAGGCCAATGTGCTCATCAATCACTCAGCAGCACTGCCACCCCTGAGTTGGGCATGATTCCCACAAGGCATAAGGGAACTACAACATGATCACACATAGTCAAAGACACATCAAAACTTGGCCAAGACAAAACTCCATTTGGGTTTACCAGGTTGCTAAGGAGGTGGAAGGTTGAATTGCTAAGCTAGTGAGCTCAACCACAGAGCTATGGACACCTACACACGATCTGGCTTGGTTTTCCCAACACCTACACACCCAACACACGGATGCATCCCCTTCTCTGCTACACAGTCCCTCGGGCTATGCCTTCCCTTTCAATGCTCTTCAAGGTGGGCAAGAAAGACTAAACAAACTCTCTTGATCTCTCTATGTGGTTCCTTTCCACACTAGGTTTATCGAGTTAACTCTTCCCTCTTCCACTCCAAACTGGTTCAGACCAAAACACAGGGTGCACATACAAAAAATACAAGATCCGGGTTTAAGGAAAAACATCTTGGGACCCAAAAATGGAAATGGAATATGGGTAAAACAACTCCCTGATAGCAATTCGATTTCCAGAAACGTTCTATGGGCTTGATGTGGGAAAAAAAGACCCCTTCAGTCCCTCAATTCGTGGATCTATTCCCCCATTAGCTGTGCAATACCAAAAAATGAAATTCCCAAGCCGTGTGAACATGGAAACAACAATAAAGTGTCAAGGAGAGAGTCCAGCCCCTGAGCATTAAAAAAACAACTTCCCAGCCATGGGGAAAATGAAGAAAATTGCTGCAAATGTGAGGGAAAACACATGGGTAGACAAAAAATGTGAATGAGAGAGCTCTCTAAGCTTCCACTGCCATGAGAAATGGAGGACATGCATGCATAATGGGTGAGTAATGAATTTTTGGGTTCTTACTTTCCCATTAAGCCAAAACACATTTTTCCAAAATGAGTGCTCTGCCAAATTCGAAATTGACCTCCATACCTTACCCATTCCCATGCAATAACTAACTCAACCACTTCTATCATAAATAAATGATTGGGAACAAAAGACCAAATGGGTAGTTGACAATTTGATGGGTTCTCCCTTTGACATTTGACTTTTCCCCATTGGCTCAAAGGTTTGAATACCCGCCCCGCCCCTTATCCTTATGAAATCATGCCCCCATCTCTTAATGTTGCATTGACATAGATGGTTGTGGGTATTTTAATTAAATTGCATATGTACATGATGTCCAAATTATAATGTGCCAGGATAGCACGAAATACCATCGACATCGATTTTAATCGCCGAAACATAAAATGATAAATCAATGGTGGGGATTTTTCCTTTAGCTCCACACCATGATTAATTACAATATTTACATCATATACATTTTTAATGCAAACTGGATAAAAAATGGGGTGTTACATTTCCCTCCCCCTTCAACAACACCGTCCTCAGTGCTTTACAAAATTGAACAAAATGCTGCATTGGTATCGCCCTTAGTGCTCCGCAGAATTGAACAAAAATGGATGTGCCAATCACATGGCATCCTCCAATTCCCACGTAGCATCTTCAGGACCGTAGTGCTTCCATTTCACCTTTACCTATCCTATGGCTTGATTCTGGAGCATTGTGACCTTCCTGTCGAGGATACAGATTGGATCGATTTGGAACTCTCCCTCGGGTTCCACTTGAATCACATCCCAACTTATCACATGGTTAGGATCATGCATGTATTTCTTAAGCAAAGAAACATGAAAACATTATGAGCCCTAGTGCTAGTAGGAAATGCAAGTCTATATGCAACTGGCCCTATTATTTCAAGCACTTCAAATGCCCCACAATATCTAGGTGAAATCTTGGCACAAATTCAAAGCTTCAAGAAACTCTTCCTTGCCCTCATTCTGGGGTAAACATGATCCCCAACACTGAATTCTCTGTTCGCCCTATGCTTATCTGCATAGATTTTTTGTATGTCCTGGGATGCTTTCAGGTTTTGCCTAATCTTTACAACCTCCTGCTCCATTTCCTTGAGCAATTCTGGCCCAAGCACAATCTTGTTCATTGGATTATCCCATGTCACTAGTGTCCTACACCTTCTTCCATACAAAGCTTCATACATACTCATTCCCAATGATGCTTACTGTCCATTATTGTACGCAAATTATACCAAGTGTAAATAATCTTCCCACTTGGATGGCTTGTCCATTACATACATGCGAAGCATGTCTTCAAGAACTCGATTTACTCTCTTTATCTGACCATCAGTCTGAGGATGGTAGGCAGTATTGAAGTTCAACTCCGTACCCAAATTTGCAAACAAACCCTTCCAAAAATTGGAAGTGAACTTGGTATCCCTGTCAGAAATTATTGCCTTTGAAAATCCATGCAATCTGAAAATCTCCTTCATGAAGATTTTGCAATGGAATAAACTTTATATGTGGAATTAACCAGTATAAAATGTGATGCCTTTTTCAACTTGTCCACCACAACCATGTTGGAATCACGCTGTTTCCAAGTCATTGGCAATCCTGTAATGAAATCCATGGAAATAACATCCCATTTCCATTGTGGGACTGGAAAAGACTGTAATAAACCTGCTGGGTGTTGATTCCCAACCTTCACCTACTGACATTTCATGCACTTAGAAATATACTCGGCAATGTCCTTTTTCATTCCTGGCCAAAAATACTGCTTTCTGGCTGTAGCAATTGTCTTCTGATATCATGGGTGACCAAAATATGGAGCTTGATGGATTTCATCCATAACCATTCTCCTCAACTCTGCTACACTTGGAATATAAATTCTATTCTTACAAGTAAGAATTCCATCTTCTTCCAATTTATATCCCTCATACCTCTTCTCAAGACTTTGCTACTACAATTTGTCCTTAACCTGCACATACATTTCATCTTCAACAGTATGACTAACAATCTTCTATCTCAAATCTGATTGGAAAATACTAAGAGATGCCACATGCATTTCATGCACCTTCCTGCTGAGTGCATCAACCACTTTGTTTTCTTTTTCTTTTATGTGCTTGATTTCAAAATCAAACTCACATAAAAACTCCAACCATCTAGCTTTCCTAGCATTTAAAGTAGGTTGGTCAAAGAAGTACCTTAGACCACAATGGTCTATCCTTAGCTCAAATCTTCTTCCCATCAAGTAATGCCTCCACATATTGAGAGCATGTACTATGGATGCAAGTTCTAGATCATGAGTAGTGTAGTTCTTCTCATGCTCCTTCAGCTTTCCTGACTGATAACTTACCATGTGGTTTTCTTGCATAAGAAATCCTCCAAGTCCTTGACCTCATGCATTAGTACACACCACAAAGTCTTTTTTCGGGTCTGCAACTTTCAGAATGGGTGCACTTGTAAGAAGATTCTTCAACTACCAGAAGCTCTCCTCACATCTTGGTGCCCATTCAAACTTCATCCCCTTCTTCTGCAAAGAAGTGATGGCATGTCGAACCTTGGAGAATCCTTCAATGAATCTCCTGCAGTATCCCGCAAGCCCCATAAAATATCTTACATATGTCACATTTCTCGGGGTAGGCCAATTCATAATGGATTCAATCTTTTCACAGTCCATAGATATACCCTCTTCTGAGATAATGTGACCCAAATAATGGATTCTATTTTTATAAAAGTCACACTTGTTCAACTTTGCATACAACTGATGTTTCTTGAGCAATTGCAATGTCAATCTCAAATGCTCTTCATGCTCTTCCTCATTCTTAGAGTAAATAAGAATGTCATCAAGGAAGACAAGAACACACTTGTCCAAATACCTACTGAAGACACTATTCATGAGACCCATAAATGTAGCTGGTGCATTTGATAGACCAAATGGCACCACTACAAACTCATAATGTCCATACCTTGTTCTGAAGGATGTCTTATGAATATCTTCATCCTTGATTCTTACCCGATGGTAACCAGAACTCAAGTCAATCTTGGAAAATACCTTTTCTCCTCTCATTTGATCAAAGAGGTCATCAATCCTAGACAAAGGGTATTTATTCTTCACAGTAACCTTGTTCAAATGTATGTAATCAATACACAACCTGAGTGTACCATATTTCTTCTTCACAAACAAAACTAGTGCTCCCCAAGAAGACACACTCGGCAGGATATACTTCTTCTCCAACAATTCTTGCAGTTGCATCTTCAGCTCTAGCATTTCTGGTGTACTCATCTTGTAGTGTATCTTGGACACTGGTGCTTCCCCTAGCACAAGTTCAATTGTGAAATCAATGTCCCTCTTTGGAGGAAGCCCTGAAAGGATCATTAGGAAAAAAATCCTTGAATTCTTGCAATACAGGATAGTCCTCCAACCTAAGAGTTTCGTTCTTCCAAAACATGAGCTGCATACACTATGCAACCTTTTCTACAACACTTCTTCACCTGCATTGCTGAAATCTTCCTAACAAAAATCACCTTTGGAATGCCTATCACAATCCTTGAGTTTCCTTTTTCATCCAAGACTCAAAAGTATTTTTGTAACAGCCCATTCCAATGAGAATATCATAGGAAGCAAGTGTTAGAACATTCATATCTACATAAGTGACCAATCCATCCATAATCAATGGTCATTTCTCTACCACTTCACTAGCCTTCCTCTTAGTCCTAGTGGCTAGGTTAACTAACCATGATTTGCTATGCTTTACCTTCTTAAAAGCACAAATCTCAACTACTCTAGGAGTAATATAACTATGAGTAGATCTAGGGTCAATAAAAAAAGAAACAGATTGCTCAAAAATCTTACCTGCAACTTCAACCACAGTTGACTGATGATCTTCCTGGAGGTCCTCTAGCGCTACATAAATCCTAGGGACGACTCTTATCAATTGAACCACTGTTTCTGCTTCTTGAACATTATAAGCTAGCCTTTCATTCCCATCCTCAAGTGGACAATTCCTGTGCATGTGGGGTCCTCCAAATTTCCAACATTGGAGAGGTTCTATGTTCTACAGTGGATCTTTTGGATTTTAGCCCACCACTCCAACTGGCTTAGTTGTAGCTTGGGTTGGCTGCTTCTCCTGATTCCTGAAGCTAGAAGGTTTGAAACCTTTCTTCCTTTGGTCAGAATTCTCATTCTTTTTGTCCTTCCATGTCTTATGATAATCACGTTTTCCTTTTCTTTCCTCATAGCAATACTTAGCTTTCCTTATTGCTTCTTCCAGAGTTCTAGGTTCATAAAACTCATTTCTGTCTTTGTAAGACTAAGGTAATCCACTCAGAAAACGTTGGATTTTCAATTTTTCATCTTTGATGTACTTGAAATACCTCAGTAGTTCCAAGAACTTATTTGCATACTCTTCCATGCTGTGCTGCCCCAATCTTAGCACATGGAACTCTTTAATCTTGTCATCATAGTACCTGTCGGAGAGGTACTTCTGCTTGAAATACTTCTGGAACTATTTCCACACAATCTTCCTTGCATTAATATTTTTCACTTTCCTGAAGTGCTCCCACCATATGGATGCTCTTCCAGTCAAATTAAAGATGGCTACCCTACCCTTCATATTTCCAGAGTAGTCTTGGACTTGGAAATATTTTCTCATGCCAAGAAGCCAAGCTTCAGCTTCTTGACCATTCTTTATCTCACCATTGAAGTTAGGAGGCCTTGCCTTCTTAAATTCATCACATGAACTGTTCTGGTAACGCCTCTTCCTCTTACTTCTATGAGATGAAGAGCTTGAATCGCCAGTGGATCCTTCCAAGTTAGATGACCCACTAGGAGATATCTTTCTTCTTCTAGCACTGCTCCTACTTCCTTCTGGTCTTACTGTACGGTCCCCAGAGTTCATCCGCCTCTCGATGTCTTTCAAAATTTGCAGTATGGATGCATTCAGCTGATTCTGCTCCTCCTGAGCTTTAACGAATCATTCATTATATGCCCTCTAAATTTGCATCTCCATCCTTAGGCTTCTCATGGTGGCTGCAAAATATGGGGGAGTATCTTGAAATATTCTCCCATTAGACTTTGTCTCAGCATTTCCAACTCAAACATTTTCTCCCATAACATCTTCCTCGTGCTCATAGGGATCTTGGGCATCATTCATGCTGAAGGTTCTCATGGCTGACCCAAAACCAACTTTACCGAACTGCACTATGTGGAATGCTACCTTTGAAGGTGACTATGACTCTGCAAAATGTGTTCATAAACACAATTATTAGTTGCATAACATTCACAGGAATTCATAATTACTTACCTTCATTTGGAAAATCTCATATTGACAACTTTGTCAAAACATAGATTTTTTTTTTACAAAGAATGACTATCTCAAGGGGACGACGGGGGTCAAGGGGGCTTGCCCCCTTGTGGCTTCCTTGCAATTCCCACTGAAAAACTTGTCAAAATTCTCTATTTTGACGAATTCTCCACTTTCCTACAATCGACGAATTCACCAAAAGTTGTTCGACATGTCGGCTCAATTCACCTTTTCCTTCCGAGGTGTCGACGAACTTTGTCATTTCCTTTCGATCGACAAAACTTCGCCTTTGCTCCCGACGTGTCGGAAAAATACCAATTTTTCTTTCAATCGGTAAAAAATCGCCAGTCTTTTCGACGTGTCGAAAAAATTTCAAAATTTCTTCCGATCAGGAAAAAGTTGCCGAACCTTCCGCCATGTCGGAAAAAGTCTGAACTTTCTTCTGATCGGCAAAAACTTGCCAAACTTGCTGACGTGTCGGAAAAATTATGAACTTTCTTTCGATCGAAAAAAAAATTGCCAAACTTACTGATGAGTCGGAAAAATTCCAAACTTTCTTCCGATCGGAAAAAACTTTCCAAACTTGCCGATGTGATGGAAAAATTCCGATTTTCTTGCTGACATGGAATTTTCGACACTTAGAAAAATTTTGGAAAATTTTTCTTCTTTCATCGGCTGAAACTTGGCTTTCCACCCGACATGTGTTGGCTGATACTTTACTTTCCACTGGACACGTATCGGCTGAAACTCAGCCGACGTATCCGCAAAATTCACCGATTTTCCAAAACTTGGAAAATTTTGGAAAATTTTCTTTCTTCCTTTCTTCGTTGGCTCCATTTAGAATTTCTCACTGACACAATCACTGCAAGCCTCATCGGCTGGACTCTCCTAACTCACCCTACATGTGTCGGCTCAACTCTACTAAGTGAGCCGATATAGGAAACTTTTCAACACTTAGAGAATTTTTTGAAAATTTCTCATGTCTGTTTCTTTTCCTCTGCTGACTAGGGTGTAATCCAACCTCTTTCAACTGCTCTTCATGGCCCATTGAGGCCCCATGCTGCAACATGAGCTCTGATACCACATTGTCACGTCCCCTCCCGCCCGAGAGGACGCGATCATAGTGCTACTACTATCATTTAAGTGGGGATCTAAGCCCCATTAGCATAATATAAAAATGCATTGTACTGACAACATGTACAGATGCATAACCATTGAAAATACAATGGAAACAAATATATTTATTGAAGCATTCAACATGTTCATATAATTCATTAAGACAAATACAGTTGCAGAGGTTAGACACAAGATATACTTATCTTGAAAAGAATCTTGTACCGCAACCAACTATGTCGCTGCAACGTTACACCCAAACATAGGGCAGTGTTCTCATCAATATCTCAGTAGAACTGCCACCCCCGATCTGGGCATAATTCCCAGAAGGAATAAGGTAACTACAACAGGCTCACACATAGCCAAAGACAATTCAAAAATCAGCTAAGCCAAAACTCCATTTGGGTTTATCAGGATGCTAAGGAGGTGGAAGGATGAATTTCTAAGCTAGTGAGCTCAAGCACAGAGCTTTGGACACCTACACAAGATTTGGCTTGGTTTCCCAGCACCTACACACCCAACAGAAGGAAGCATCCTGTTCTCTGCTACACAGTCCCTTGGGATATTCCTTCGCTTTCAGTGCTCTTCAGGGTGGGAAATAAAGAATAACCAACATATCTTGATCTCTCTATGTGGTTCCTTTCCACACTAGGTTTATCAAGTTAACTCTTCCCTCCTCCACTCCAAACCGGTTCAAAACAAAACACAAGGTGCACACACACAAAATACAAGATCTGGGTTTGAGGAAAAACGTCTTGGGACCCAAAAATAGAAATGGCAGATGGGTAAAACAACCCCTTGATAGCAATTTGATTTCCAAAAACGTTCAATGGGCTTCACGTGGGAAAAAGTGGCCCCTTCAGTCCCTCAATTCGTGGATCTATTCCCCCATTGGCTATGCAATACCAAAAAACTAAATTCCCTAGCCATGTGAACGTGGAAACAACAAAAAAATGTCTAGGAGAGAGCCCAACCCCTGAGCATTACCAAAACAACTTCTGAGCCATGGGGAAAATGAAGAAAATTGTTGCAAATGTGAGGGAAAACACACAGGTAGACAAAAAATGTGAATGAGAGAGCTCTCTAAGCTTCCACTGCTGTGAGGAATGGAGGAGGTGAATGCATACTGGGTGAGTAATGAATTTTTGTGTTCTTACTTTCCCACTAAACCAAAACACATTTTTCCAAAATGGGTGCTCTACCAAATTCAAAATTGACCTCCATACCTTGCCCATTCCCATGCAATGATTGGGCACAAAAGACAAAATGGGTAGTTGACAGTTTGATGGGTTCTCCCTTTGAGATTTGGCTTTTCCCCATTGTCTCAAAGGTTTGAATATTCCCCCCCCCTTATCCTTAGGAAATCATGCCCCCATCTCTTAATGCTGCATTGACATAGCTGGTTGTGGGTATTTTAATTAAATTGCATATGTACATGATATCCAAATTATAATGTGTCGGGCTAGCATGAAATACCATCGGCATTGATTTTAATATTCGAAACATACAATGATAAATCAATGGTGGGGCCTTTTCCTTTAGCTCCACACCATGATTAATTACAATATTTACATCATATAAATTTTTAATGCAAATGGGATCAAAACCGGGGTGTTACAGATTGACAATTTTGCAAACATCTAAACTTGTAAACTTGTAAACTTTGTAAACATTGTAAATTTTGCAAACTTGTAATTTATTAAATTGCAAAATTGTACAATTTTGTAAGATTGTAAAACATTAATTATTGTTAATTATGTTAAGATTGCAACTGAAAACAAACTTTAAACTATAACTGCAAATAATTAAAACATTTAACAGTCCATCATGTTAAAAAAAAGTTTATATATATATATATATATATATATATATATATATATATATATATATNGAGATCGACCATAATGGCCACTACCGTTAGCTACACTATGCCCCTGGCGTTCCTCATGCACATCACGAAGAAAACAATCCAGGTTTGAGAACTGCGAAAGTTAAAACTGTGAACTCTTCAAGCCAATTACATACCACATATTTAAATTACATGTACAGTGTGGCAAAAAATTAAGTGTATATGAAACACAAACCTATGAACTCACCTCACTCGAGTCGAGTGTTAGGTTTGGGAGGCTGTCCCTTATTTTCCCAGATGAGCCTTCACCAGGACTCGGTTGATGAGCACCAACACACTCATCTATAAACATCACGACGGCTTCAACGCCCTCATTTTCAACTGCTTGTGTCTGCGTCTGTTTCCATGACATGAAAATAGTTATATTAATGAATTGCAATTTGAACTTGAGAATTAAAATTTGAACATGTAAATTATAATCTGAACATAAATGTGTAAACAATTCGAACATAAATAACTAGTACCTCATCGACTGGCGTGTCGTGAGTAGGACTTGGGCGGGGCTGTGTAGAATCCTGTGCAATGCCCTTGCCTCTATCATGTAGAATCTAAACAAGATAAATGACGAAAGTTAGAACAAACAAAAGTATTACGTGTACAACAATTGACTCATTTAAAAATTCAAATTTAGGATGACAGTTAACACATACGTCATCAACATGGGTAGATAGAACTATAATGGGACCTCAAACAGATGCATCACTGCCAAAAAGGACCTCCATGAAAGTGGGCTTCTGCATGGAGGTATAACACAAAGCAAAGTATTAGTTAAAAAAATGATTCATTTGAGGATACATTACAATCAAGACAATCAAATGACAACATATAATTTGATAAAACATTCAAAAGAATACGTGATTGTATAAAGATATACCCGTCCCGTTGGTCGAGGCATGCATCTCTCATGTAGTTGAAAATATGCATCACAGGCTGTGACAGCATACTGTACCACTATGTCGCAATCAACAAGGCATATAATATCATCGTCCACTAACTGTAACTCAGGCTCTGTAGGTGCAATGGGTGCTCTGCTTCTCTCTACCCGTACAACCATCATGGTACCATGCATTGTCATGCATGTCACCTCTACTAGTGCACTCTGCTCCTCAATCAGTAGCTGAGATGACTCGACTACATCCTTTGTCATAAGCAAGGTCATGTTAGGGAGACCTACCAAAGGGACTGCCTCCGGCTGAGCTCCAGGGTCTCTCCTAGCCCCAAGACGAGCATGACTGCGTCCCCCACCAACGCTATAGAATATTGAGGGTGTGCTGGTGTAATCTAGGTGCATCCCCAGGACAAACTATACATATATATGTTTTTCAAATTACAGTGGGACCTGGTCACGGTCAGGAAACATGCCCCACACTCCAATAAACTTGTCATAGAAATAAGGCATTGCAACCTCTAGCTTAAACTCCCTGGGTCTAAGTGGTTGACCAGTGGGGTGGTCATGAGGGATATCAAATAATGTTCCCTTCACATCATGGCTAGCTGTTGCATCTCTCACTGTGGGCCATTTATTAGGACCCATCACTGTGACCCTTCTTCTATGACATGCAGTGGCCCAAAGAGAACTCAATGGGCCGATGGACCTCTAGATATTTAGTAGATTATCTACCGCCTCTAACATCATCCACATTGAACATGATGTGGGAGAGTGGTATGAAATGGAGCGGACGTTAGACTGCAAACAATCACGCTGGTAATGTCTTACAGTGTGATGCGAGTGATCTCATCCTCCCATGGTCCTTCCTTGGGAGGGTCAGGGCCTTGTTGTGCAACCACGACACCTGAAAAATTAGATGAAAACATAAATGTCAGTCAAAATACATACATCAACTGTAGGTGAATTTGAAATCAATATAAATTAAAGGTACTGATAACTGAAAGAAAA
>LPNX010184247.1:154581-234222 GCA_001517045.1 Pseudotsuga menziesii
ATTTAAGGTTCATGATTGTCTCTCGTCTAGGGTTTGGATTTTTCCCAATCTTCCGTGTATTCTCAGAGGATTGAAAAAAATTGGGCAGCATTTCTGCTTGCCCGACACACATTTCAAAATTAAATCGACAACATAAATGCTATCGGTTGATAGAAATATTTATAAAAACTATAAATTTAATGTTTAAATTTAACAAATTTAAATTAAAATTTTATAAAAAATTAATGATTTGTCTCGGGTCTAGGGTTCATTAATTGTCTCTATGGTTCATATAGGTTCTGTTTACTTGGTGTCTTATGGTTTTTTTTCAATCCTCCGTGTATTCTCGGAGGATTGAAAGAACTTGTGCAGCATTTCTGCTTTCCTGGCACACATTTCAAAATTAAACTGGCAGCATAAATGCTACTGGTTGACAAAATATATATAAAACAAAAAATTTAAATTTTAAATAAATAACAAATTTAAATTACAATTTTATACAAACATATTTAACAAAAAAAATAAAACCTAAAGACATGTATAACAATGATTTTTTTTTAAATTTTAACCTAAAATTTTTAAACTTAAAAAAAACTTAAAATTCGATTCAAATTTCAAAAAACTAGTTTAGGATGTTACCTCTCTGCTCCGACTCCATCATGGTGAAAGGTAGGTTGTGGTTGGGTTGTTTGTGGTTCCACCTCCATGGGTTGCGCTGTAGCTCGGTCGAGGTTCTTGTGGAGAACATGCCAAAAAGAGGCCGCAGATCCCCGCGACCTTTTTTATAAATTTTTTGCATAGGGACCTTGATCAAGGTATGTAGCTCGATTGGCTTTTTCTGAAACCATCGATTGAGCTTCTGCTAAACCCTCGATTAAGGTGTTAGAAGCTTGATCGAGGGTTTAGCAGAAGCTCGATCGAGGGTTTAAGAAAACCTTGATCGAGGGTTGTTTAAAAATTGATCCATTGAGGTACGTTTTTGTGTTATTGCCAAAAGCGCCTTGCCCAAAAGTGTAATCCAGCTCCATGGATTCACCTGTTAGTATTTATATTAAAAATCAGGGTTAGTATATTATTAAAAAGCGAGGGTTAGATTATTAATTAAAAAGTTAAGATTAGTATTTGTATTGAAAATTAGGGTTACTAAGTTGAATTTTTAGGGTTAATTAAAGTTAGGGTTAGCATAAGGAAATAAGTTAGTATTTTGATTTTGTTAGAGTTAGTATCTTATTAATAATTTAGTTATATTTTAATTAAAAAAATAAGCTAATTTTTTAATAGTTAAGGAAAGTATTTAATTACACCGAAGGTGTTATTTAACGGGATGTTCCTCTCTACAGGCTTTGTCGTCGACTCGTCGTCTATCGACAACCTACGAGGTGACTCCTTGTGTCGTCAGACTCTTGATTCTGGATTTAACCTGAATTTAATGCCTTAACCTGAATTTAACGCCTCAATCTCTTGGTTGAGGAAGATTCCTGACCGAAGAAGAAGCATTGTTTCCATTGTTTCTCTTGGAGAAGCTTCGCACTTGTGGATGCCGGCTGATTCCCTTAGTCACAGAAAGCATAAGAGGTCAAACCTAATGATATGCCTTAAACTCAAGGGTTGGATAAGCAAACCTGGCCAAAGAATCACTATTTCAATTGAAGCTCTGCCGCGGTGACCCAATTATCAAATTATCATATACAGATAAGCGAAAATTCCCTTTCTAACAGGGTTGCGTCCTCATGAACGCCAAACTTCGTAGCTCAGGTCATCTAGGATGACCAAGCTCCAGGGAGGTTTTTGGTTCTAGGGTTGGAGATGAAGTCAAATCCGAATTGGATCAGCTTGGATAGGGATTTCAAACTCTAAGAAAGGCAAGGAAAAATGCCAATTATTTTGAGAATCCTTTATAAAAGCCTTGTTTTGGGCATACAAGATCATGGATGCCGGTTCTTGCCCTTAGTCACGGTAAGCATAAGAGGTTAAGGAGCATGCCGACCTCCACATCCCACCCAATCCTCAGTGATTTTCAGAACCAACTTGGAGCTAAGGTGGAGATCATAATTATGCAACAACAAGTACAATAACCAGAGTCGTATAATTTTTCTGCAGTTTGGCTTGGACAAGTTTTGTACGTGGTGCTATTTATCTATTCCAATTTGAATGATTTGTACCCATGCATGCACAGAGAGAACAATTTAGATAGAAATTGGTTGAGGAAACATATAGAACATATAGAGAGATCATCTTAGAAATGACGAAGCATGATATGGCAGTACATATAACCCTCCATGGCTTACTTCAGGCCAGTGCCCAGCTTCCATGTGCATTTTTGAGAAGAAGCATGAGAGCCCTATTCTGCTAAAACTCAACCAGAAAAACTGCAGACTCCATGTTGTCTATGAGTTTCTCTGCTTTAGTGAATCTACACAGAGGAATAGATCTGATCACAACTTCATCCAGGCCATATGATTGAGTAATTATCTACTAGCCTTCTAGGTCTTGGAATCGTTCCAGTGAATATGCATCGAATTGTATATCCTCTTCAGAGTCCAACATCCTATGTCTCCTTCTGAAAACAGGTCTCCATTGAGAAGATTTGCAATACTTGGAAAAAAGATTGTAGTAAATTACCACTAGTAAAGCGATACATATAACTACAACAATGGCTATCAGGGTAGGACTGATAGTGGTGGTGGCATAGTTTTGCTTGGTGGGTCCTTTACTTATGGATGCATCTGGTGAGGCTCCCCATCCAAACTCATATCTACCTGCTGAAATTTCCCTTGGATGGGATTGTTTAAGAGGCAAACTCATGGCAATTTTCTTTAACAGATCTACTTCAAACCTATACATTTGTTGAAAATACATAGATGTAATTAGTTACTATATTTGTGGAGAATGAAGGATAATAAACCCATTGCAAAATCATAAATAACGCCACTACAAATTTAGAGTGAATTGATGTAACTACACAAAATTGATGAGAAAAATGCAAATCACCTCAGAGAAAACATATTCATGGTGTGCTAAGATCTGTAAAATGATGGAACAGCCTACCCATTAGGAAAATAGACTCCATGAGTACAATTTTCATGAGTTTTTGAGCTGGTTAACATAAAACCAACCCATTCTAAACTTTGAAATCGAACTGATATTGAATCATAGATGCCTAGCCCCAAGACTGCCAAATGTTATGGATTTCTGATATTGAATCACAGATGCCTAGCCCCGAGACTGCCAAATGTTATGGATTTCTGATGTTGAATCACAGACGCCTAGCCCCGAGACTGCCAAATGTTATGGATTTCTTCTTTCATGTTTTTTATTATAAAAACCCTAGATTAGAAAGCAACTCGAACCTAACCCGGTTATTTCCAAATTGTAGCAACAATATAGATTTGCTAGAAGTTATTTTGTGCTTGTTGGATGTCAAAAGAAACAACTAGAAGATTAAACGTTGGAAAGGGCACAACTAGCATTGGATTTTCCTCTGTGCCTGCTACCACCTATATTAGTTAATGAATATCATCCATCTCAGTGTTAAATAACTCTTATGTCATGTCTTTTTTTAATGCTGATCTGTTTTTGTTTAGCCATCATGTACTTGCGCTTGGACCTTTGTTGCATGAATAATGTGTCAAATAGTATAGGACATCTGGCTTACAGTGCTTATAGTGGTGAAAAATTACTATCAAGTTGTTTCCAAGAAATCATTACGCGGAAGACTCGCCCAAAGCAGTGTCCAAAAGTCTTCCTAAACTACCTGAAAGTCTGCCTTGGATTATGTTAAATTGTTTGTGCGCTGAGAGATCTCCATATTTGGTACATTATTTCTATGCACTATATCTAATGCCTAACTTTTTTCTATTCACTGAAATTTTTGTGCACCACAAGATATCCATTTTTGGTACCACGATGCTAATTTCTTTTAGGTTCACTTATTTTTTCTGTGCACTACAAGATATCCATATTTGGTAGTACTAGGTATAATGGATAAAATTTTATTGAGACGGTAGCACTGTGTCTAACCGCTAAAATTTTATGGGAGATGGTTGGAAAGGAGAAGTCTAAACCCAGTAGTTTGCCAATATTTTAAAATTATAAATTAAATCAATACTTTCAAAAACCAATTTATAAATGAAATCAGTACCCTCAAAAACCCATGAGAACTTTACTTTGCAAATTCTAACACAAACCCTTGATAACTTTACTTTGCAAATTTCAACAAAAATTAGGTTAAAACCATCTCGCGTTTAGGATAAATTAGGTCAAAACCATCCCTCATTTAGGCTACACAATTTAGTTATACGTGATGTGCATGCCAACCTGAATGATTATCCTCACCACTCCAATGTCCACAAAACTGAAGTCCGTGTCATAACAGAGCATTTCCTCGCTTCCAATTTGCCAATATTTTGTTATGGAATCTGTGCTGACAGGAGACCACAAAACAAATGTGGAAACTGCTGCTGACAACACCCTCCCTATGGTTTGTTATAGTTTCAAATCCTCCCTATGGTGTATCCAAGTTATTTTTGGTTTTGTTGGATGCATGCAGTAGCTTTTCGTTTGCATTTCACTTAAGGCAAAAGACCATCCAAATAATAAAAAACTCTCAAACGTTATGTCCTCTCTTTGATGTGAGATGACCATGAATTATAGAATAATATGTCCCATTCATAATCATGTATACAAATTTTCGTAGATTCATAAGTGTCGGTATTCGTCATAGCCTAAACATCCTAAATATGTCATTCCTGCAAACTCTATAGACACATTTCTTCGTGATAAGATAGCTGATATTCATGTTCACACACACTGTTGGACAGGGCTATAATATAGCTGATAAATCCATGCTAAATTGAGATTTCTTCTGCATATAGAACTTGTTTTTTATAATTCCAAATCAAAATTATTTGAGAAAGCATAAATTGTTTTTATCATTTTATTATGTGTGGGTTCTTACCTAATGGAAATTTTGTTTCAAGAAGAAGACAAGGAATTTATATTTTAATTTTTCGAGAACCTAATTGAAATTTTGTTTCAAGAAGGGATTTATATTTTAATTTTTTCAAGGATAATAATAAATGATATTTAAAAGATTAAAGCATAATTGATGGTATTTGGATCTCCTTTATTTTATAATGTAATCGAATGAAGTTATGATGTCGATACTAGGGCTACCAATCAATCTTCTTCTTTTTAAGTAGAACGGGAAAACCACCCTTCATGTGCAAAGTCATGTTATTGAGATCTATGTGTATGTTTTGGTCATGTAATTATGTGTGAAGAGAAAAGGTAAAAATAAATTCAATGGAATCGTTACGTCTATCAAAACTTGTGCCTCCTGGGTTACAATATTTGCGCGAAAGGGGGTTAGCTTCTGCATCCATTACGTCATGAGAATTAAGCAACACGCTACTAATGGACATCCTGACTATATACTATTGATATTCAATAGATTGACTTGGGATATTAAAAACTTGAAACAAAATATTTTCTTCTCCTGTCAACCTTATTTGGCTATTCAATGATATTCAATACATGAGATTATAAGAGGACCCACACGAATGATCGATAGGAAAAATGATGTCACTTGTGCAAATTAAGATGTGCAAAAATTTTGATGTCTCACATAGTTCAAGTTTTAATTTCAAAGGTATAGTCTCTCCACGTCTAGGCCAGGTCTCAGTTTCAAAGGTATAGTTCCTCCATGTTCAAGGGTTTCGAGGTTCTCTAAAGCTACCTAAAACTTCGAAAACTCCTTTTTGAAGGAAACTTATTTTTACTTATGTGGCGATTTAAAAGTTTGATGTAACTTATTTTCACTTCTTTTCCTAGAATTGATTTCATCACATAAAATTATTTGATCTACACACAACTTTCTCTCATTTTTTGAAACATATCAAAGTTATCTTCGATGTTTCATTTACCCGCTTTGGAGATATGCTAGTTAAATAGTTAATATTTTAATTAAAAAGTTGAGGTTTAGTATATTACTTACACTGAAGGTGTTATTTAAGGGTCTGCTCCTCTCAAGGTTTTGTAGTCTGTCGACCGCCTATGAGGAGCCTCCCCGTGTCTCGCTAGAGTGTGCTTTCCAGTCATGAAAGTGTGTGTTTTACGTGAATTTGGTTCGCTCTGCTCAACAGTCCTCCCGCCCAGTGGACCTGCCTTGAATAGCAATTAGATATTACTGCTAACTATCTGGTTTGGGAATTCCCAAAAGGTTAAGCTGGAATACTCCAATATCTAAAGGAAACCGAATTAGGATATATATCCTTTTCTGGAAACACTTCCAGTTTCTCCTGCATCATATTCATCAGCGCTGCGACCTCTTCCTCTGAGCACTTGAAATTATCTTTGCTGAACGCATACATGCCATGCATGAGACTTCTATATACGAATTGATGGTTGCTTGTGCTTTTGATATAAGGATGGGTTGAGTATCTTCTATTGTCGTTCGTAATGATTGACAACACAATTAGGAATTGGGCCAATGGATATCATCCAGATAAACCATCGCCTTACAAAAATGATAGACGACCTTTTCTTCGGACACAAATGCTTTTTTTCACAAGCACTTCCTCTGTCGATCTCTTGCAAATCTAACAGCCTTAACTTGTGTCTGCTGCTCCTTAACCGATTTCAATAAAAAAACACAGGACGAGAAGCTTCGCTAAAGACACAAGTTCTTGATTTTCTCAAGCTCTTCTGTTGCCTAGTCTGTGAAAATATTAAAGCCTTGCAGTTCGAAGAGCTTCGCTTTGGACACAATTTCTTTCTTACTGAGATCTTCCACTGCCAAGCCCATGAAAATATTACGGCCTCCCAACTCTAACCTTCGTCTGCTCCTCCTTTCGCTAACCGCCTTGAATTACACAACGCGACACAAGGACCTTCACTACAGACACAAGTTCTTGACCAGAGTCTTTTGCTGCTGAGGTCGGAAAATCTTGATTCTTTGTGACTCGAAGCTTCTTCTGCTCCTCCTTTCGCTTAACATACTTGGATCACACAACGAAGAACGTGCAGGATTCACAGAAATAACTTCTTTGAGGTCAATTACAGTTAATTATGGAAGAATAAAAATCTCTATATAATACTAAGTAATACACAAGAAGCTTGTGGAAGACTCTTCAGTTTGGTGAGGGAAGTTAATTTTTTTTTACAGATCATTAAATGTACTTAGACATTGAAATGTGTCCAGCTAACGACCTGCAAACTTGTAAAGTTGCATATACCTGGTGTCCTCTTCTCAGTCATTATCCAAGATCTGCTCGCTCCCCCACTAAATCTAGAGGCCACAGTCCCCACTCCAAAATGGGAGGTGCTAAATTGAGAAAGGTAAGCCGTGTAGTGATAATTCCAAGCTCCGAGAGTAGCGAATCCCCACGGTGCGATTTGCAACAAAGGAAGAGTGGGAAGAATGTGTCGAGCTTCTTTATCGACATGCAATCACATCTTCCACGTGCCGGTAATGAGGCAACATCAGTTTCCCTTGTTACCGAAAAGAAAACGCTGCTCATATCATATTCTTTCACAAGGACATATATGGTGGTATGGCCTCCCCCATGAGATAGTCACAGATCACGGGACTAATTTAAAGAATGAAGAAATGAAGGCCTTAGGAAAAAAGTGCAATAGATCTATCATTTTGCCTTCTCTTTGCTATTTATTTGCGATTTATTTCAGTAAATCGGATGATGGAAGAACCGGGTCGGTGCTTGTTCCCATTCTGATCGGAACAGAGGAGGTTGCTGATATGAATGAAATGAGTCAAAATGGAGGAGCCTTTTTCTTTCTGGTAATAGCTTTGTGGGTATTTCCGAGGCCCACCACTCATATTTATATACAAAATTACCTAGGAAGATTGGATTCTCGTCATCCGTTGGAACATGGGTGAAGGGGACTGTGCATCACCATGTAAGCCCTGGTGGGAGGGTTGATATGGATGTTAAATAGAGTGTGTGGGAATGCGTTCCCATTTATAATTTCAGAGCGCAAGAGGTGGGAAAGAGGTTTGAACATGGACCACACATCAAAGAGAACCAGTGACAGCCGTTGCATGCCTGTGTGTCTACCAGAAAAAACAAAATACATGCAGAGATCTAAGCAAAAAGCTGAGTAGGTCAACATTTTATGATAAATGAAAATATATTCCAATTTTTGTTTTAAGTGTTATTGTTAATTGTTAATTATAAATTAAGACAACAATAATTGCTTTATGTACTTTTGAATTATATATTTGTTATTTTGTTAATTTTATTGTTTTAATTTGACTTGCGTAGAGGCTTGAGCCCATGATTGTCTTCTCTACTCTTGTTTTTTTTCTGCCGTTGCCTATTCCAGCGTTTGTCTGTGGTTTTTCTTTTTTCCTGGTCTATTTCGAGCTATGGTCTTGCATCAACCCTTTTCTATGGATTACTGTTCCTGTTGGAGCCAGCGATTGGAGTCCCTCCTCGTTTAGCCGAGGACTAGTACCAACCAGTTTAATCAAGTGGGAAGTTTTAATTTATTTATTTATTTATTTTTTAGCTGGCTTCGACTTACTCCATGATTGGGTTTACATTTTTTATTTTCTTGGTCTTCGCCACCTTTTTTGGTGAGTAAGATTTTGAGTTTCTGCCTGAGGGTTTCAAGTACCTTCGATTTCCCTGTTTGTTTCATACGATCGTACCTTCGTTTTCCCTGCATGTTTCATTTGGTTGACTCATTTCAGCTTCGATTGTGGGTCATGTTATTGACATACGATGCCATCATTTGGGTTTGAACTTTGTGCTTCTTTGATTGATGGGTCGCTTTCTTTGATTCAGGGTTTTATCTTTGATTGACTTCTTTGATGGCTGATTGTATCATCCTATTGACCCTTGTTTGTTCTGGTCGTGGGTCATGATTCCCCTCTTTCATGATAGTTGCAGTCATTATTAGGGTTTGATCTCTGTTTTTTTGGTGACTTGATCCCGGGTCTTTGTGAGTGGGGGTTTTAACTAGAAGATCTGGAAGAACCTGGGGATATATGAATGTTCCAGGGTTTTGATTTGACCCCGAGTTTTTTGGAGGAACATTGTATCTGTCCTTATGTCGGAGGATGTGGTTGGGTCGCCGAGCCCTCCAGTCAATCCCGCAACTTCTCGGTTTCGTCAACAACGAAAGACAAAAGCCCACAAAGTATTGGAAGGTAAACTTCGTTTCGTGGTTGGTCATGATATATTTTTGGACAGAGTTGAAGCGCTATGTGCTCGCGCTCTGGTTGGTCGCCTTGAATACGCCACTATGGATAAAAAAGATTGGTTTTGTTGGGCGTCAGAAAACTGGAAACCCTTTCTTACCTATGTTCCTGCCATTAGCCTTCTTGCTCGTGGTTGGATTGTGATAGTTTTTCTTGAGGACGACCATGCTACCCAGGTTTTGCAGAGGATTTGGCGGGTTGTCAAAGGATCATTGGTTCTCGATCGTTGGCATACAAATTTTGATCTGGCAAGAGAACGGGTGAAAAAAAGGCACCTGTGGACCTTACTTCCTGGCCTTCCTTTCCCTCTATGGAACCGTTCGCTGCTTGAAGGTGTGGGCAACACCATTGGACGTTTTGTAGCGATCGATGAAGACTTCATGCACTGCTATGATAAGCGGCTGGCAAAAATCTTGGTGGAAATTGACATCTCGAGAGGGTTACCAGTGAATGTGGAAATTCTCTGTAAAGAAAGACTATTCATTCAGAGACTGGATTATCAGGGAATCCCTTTTCGTTGTAGTATTTGCCGGGAAATAGGTCATCTCCGTCGAAACTGCTTGTCTTTTAAAGCTTCTCCCTCTCATGTTATCCATTATTCTCATACAAAATCTGCAGGGTTTAAGGTAAGTACACCTAATTCTACTCTCCCAACCCTTGATCATTTTGAAGAAGTAACAGATCAGGATTTGGCTTTTTTGGATTCTGTAGGTGATAAAAGACATTCTTCTGCTTATAATCGGTTTCAAAAATCATTAGATTTTTCATCACCGTATGTTAACTCCCCTCAGCCCACCCCTGCGGTGTCGACCTCGTTGCCTGTTTCAAACTCTCCATTTGAGGCTCAGGGTCTGGTTGCTATCCCCAATCCTATTCCTGTATCTCTTTCTACCCGAACTGAGCATCCCTCTGAGGAGTTTCAGTAGACTTCTTCTCATACAAAATCTGCGGGGTTTAAGGTAAGTACACCTAATTCTACTCTCCCGACCCTTAATCTTTTTGAAGAAGTAACGGATTAGGAATTGGCTATTTTGGATTCTGTAAGTGATAAAAGACATTCTTCTGCTTATAATCGGTTTCAAAAATCATTAGATTTTTCACCACCGTATGTTGACTCCCCTCAGCCCACCCCTGCGGTGTTGACCTCGTTACCTGTTTCAAACTCTCCTATTGAGGCTCAGAGTCTGGTAGATGAACCCCTTACTATCACCCATCCTATTCCTGTATCTCTTTCTACCCAAACTGAGCATCCCTCTGAGGAGTTTCAGCAGACTTCCGCTCTTTTTCAGTCGCTGGATAAATCCACATTACCCATCGAAAAGGAGGTTGCTCTTCCTACCCCTCTATTTTCAGAAGCTGATTTTCCCCCACTTGAAAGGGTGGACCCATACCAGACTCTTTCCTCAGTCCTGCTCGCTCTCCTTCATTTTCTGACCCCTCTTTGAATAAATCTCTGAACATCTTTTCAGACAAAACTCCTCTTTCCCCCTCGGTTTTGCCTCTTGATTCAATCAGATTTGAAAATGTTACTATCAGAAAAAAGAAAACAAAAAATCCCTCTAAGGATTTTGTGGATTCTTTGAATGATCCTTATATTCCTTTATCAACTAGGCTTAAAGTTGCAGACAGTAACCCTCTCACTCCTCCCTCTAGGGTCCTTAGAGCACAGACCCCTTCTCAGATTGATCCTTAATGCGTTTTCTCTCTCTGAATGTTAGAGGCTTAGGAGGCTTAGCTAAGCAAAAATTCCTTCGCCATTTGTTTTCCTTGCTTTCCCCTGATGTGATTCTTCTTCAAGAAACTATGACAAGTATCTATCCTGCTCTGTTTGCTTTCTCTAAGCTCTGTCCGGGCTGGGAATTTTGTGCCATTAAGGCAAGAGGCCTCTCAGGAGGGCTTCTCTCTGGTTGGAACCCTAAACTTCTTAGATGTAAATCCTTTCATACTGCAGCCGGTATCCTTCTCAAAGCTTCTCTCAGAAGCTCCTCTTTTGAGCTGTCTATCCTCAATTGTTATGGCCCATATCTTAACAGAGATTCTTATTGGAATTCTGTTGCATCTGGAGGGCTTCTATCTCTCCCCAATCTCATTCTAGCTGGTGACCTAAACTTTACATTAAGTGCTTCTGAGATTTTGGGGTCAAAAGCTCAGCTGGATCCATTGGGACCTTTCTTTACTAAGATGCTCTCTGATCATCATCTGGTGGATGTGGCTCCCACCTGTGCAGGTCCTACTTGGAGGAATGGAAGGATGGGGGAAGAAGGTATTTCCAAAAGACTAGATCGTTATCTCTTATCTGAACATCTGGTTCTTTCTCTTCCCAGATATAGGGTTTGGACCCATAGATGTGGCCTATCAGATCATTTTCCGGTTATCCTTGATTGGCAGGATCATCGGACCTCCTGCACTTTACCTTTTAAATTTAATCAATCTTGGCTTTCCAATGAGGACTTTAAATCAATGATTAGATCTGAATGGACTCATATTCATTCTGATAACCCCCTTGATCCTATGTTTGATCTCTCCTATAAACTTCAGATCCTTAAAAGTAAAGTTAAGTCATGGACTAAAAATGAAGCCCAAAAGATGAAGGATAAATCTATCCTATTGGAAGAAGAAATAAACTCCCTCCTCTCTTCATCTGTTTCCGCTTTATTGACTGAAAACCAACAGCTTAGACTCCTTTCACTTAAGGCCGAATTAAAAAAAGTGATTGATCATGAACTCTACTCAGCTCGACTAAAAATCCGTATCACTTGGGCTTCAAATGGGGATGCAAATACCAAGTTTTTCCATGCTGTTGCCTCTGCTAGAAGGAACCATAATGCAATCTGGAGTTTACAAAATGAAGAAGGGAATTGGATCTCGGATGACCATTTGATAAAATCTCTTGGGGTTAGTCACTTCAGGAAAATTTTTGAAGATGACAATCTGTCCTCCATTTCTGCCCAACTTAAGATTATCCGATTATTTCCATCCTTTCTTGAGTCTGCGGAGAAAGAGGTTTTTTCTCAGCCTGTTAATATTGATGAAGTGGAAAGAGCCCTTAAATATTTCAAGAAAGACAAGGCTCCAGGCCCAGATGGTTGGCTTGTTGAATTTTACCTGACTTTCCTTGATCTATTGGGACCTCATCTGGTTCAATTGGTTGAATCCTCTAGGATTCTTGGTAAGGTTTCACCAGCTATTAATTCTACTTTTATCACTCTTATCCCCAAGGTTGATAAGCCTTATTCCTTTGCTGATTTCCGCCCTATCTCGCTTTGCAACCTCTGCTATAAACTGATCTAAAAAATTGCTGCCATGAGACTAAAGCCTTTTTTGGATAAAGCCATTTCTCCTCAGCAGTTTGGTTTTCTTAAAAATCGTCAGATCCATGATCCCATAGGGATTACACAAGAAGTCTTACATACTGTCAATGCCCGTAAAAGGAATGCTCTTATTCTGAAACTTGACTTATCTAAAGCTTTTGATAGGGTTAACTGGTCCTTTGTTCGCCTTATTCTTCTACAAATTGGTGTTCCTTTGATTGGTGTGAATTGGATCATGGGTTGTCTTTCATCAGTTCAATTTGCAGTTCTAGTAAATGGCTCTCCCTCCTCCTTTTTCCCAGCTTCTAGGGGTATAAGACAAGGCTGTCCTTTATCCCCTCTGCTGTTCATATTGGTTATTGAAGGACTAAGCCGGATGATTGAGGAGGCCAAAAGACAAGGAAAGATCGAGGGTATTAAAATCTCGGCTCGTCTCTCACTTACTCATTTATTGTTTGTGGATGACGTGATCTTATTTGGATTTGCTTCTTTGGAGGAATGGAAGGCTTTTAAGGACATTCTGGATACTTTCTGTGAAGCATCAGGTATGAGTATTAATATAAATAAATCCAGCTTCCTTCACAATAACTTGGATGAGGATACTCTTCGGATTTTAGCTGGACATTTTCCTTATAAATTTGACTCTCTGTCTAATGGTTTTGTTTATCTGGGATGCTATTTGAAGCCATCTGGTTACTTGATTAAAGATTGGTTTTGGCTTGTCTCAAAATTTGAAAAAAGGGTAGACCATTGGACCAATCGAATGTTGTCTTTAGGAGGTCGACTGGTTCTCATTCGATCTGTGCTCTCAAGTATCCCTGTATACTGGTTATCCCTTTTTCCCATTTCGGTCTCTATTCTTGACAAGCTCAGTAAAATTATCTTCTCCTTTCTATGGGGATCTTCATCAAAGAAATTCAAATTTCATCTCATAGATTGGAAATTGTTGGCTCGGCCGATTAATCAGGGAGGCTGGGGGATAAACCATTTGCCTAGTTTCAGCCTGTCTTTAAGAATGAAAAGTTTATGGCTGGTGCTTAATTCATCAGGTATCTGGAATAAGCTCATCACTGTTAAATATCTGAAGAACAGATCTGTTCATTCTTGGATCAGAGAGAAAAAATTTGTTGCTGGAAATGTATCTTTTCTTTGGAGAGGGTTTGTTGAAACACTGTCGTGGATCGAAAAAGGATTGATTTGGAACGTGGGCAACGACACTTCTATTAGAGTTGGTGTAGATCCAATGATTGGTTTTGGCTCAAATTATATCCTGCCAATTGGTTTAAGGGAGTATCTAGAGGATTATGGAATATATACTTTAAATCAGGCCAAAAATCTCCTCTCTCCGGCATCTTCTTATTGGTATTCAGCAGCTGATTTAGATCTATGCAATGAATGGAAACTTCACTGGGATCGCTATATACGGGGTCTGGAATATGGAAGAATTTTTTTATCAGACCAACCCGATTCTTTGCTCTGGTCCCACTCAAATTATGTTGGAAATTTATTGGCAGCCAAAGGATATGAGTGTGTCTCCCAAAGCTGTTTTGACACTCTAGATCTTGCGTTGGATTTCCTCTGGCAGTATCGTATTCCTTTGAAATTTATTTTCTTCTCTTGGCTTCTAGTTAAAGGTCGTATCTTAACTTGGGACCAATTACAAAGAAGAGGATATCAGGGACCAAGTAAATGTTTACTGTGTGGTAGATTTTCTGAAGATATTCACCATCTGTTCTTAACTTGTCCTACCAGCCTGAGAGTTTTCTCGCACTTTGCTGATAAATTTGGCTTTTCATTCCCTGCTCATGATTCTGTTTCTTCCCTATTGATACAGTGGCATAACTCCCCTTTCTGCAAAGCCTCTTTTAGATATCTGCCTTATTTCATATTTTGGAATTTATGGATCCTCCGCAACAAATGTATCTTTGAAAACTGGAAACCAGCTCTCCCAGCTCTTTTAATTAGAATTGAAGACCTTTTAAACACTTATCCTGCTCCCTCTAAATCCTATAAACCCCGGCAAATTGGTCCCAAACCTGTTTTGACCTTCCCTTGTGGATTTTTTGATGGAGCGGCAGCGGCAAATATTAGTGGCTCGGGTCTTGTGATCTATATAAATGCTCAGCACTACTTTTGTTTCTCCATTGGGGGTGGTTATGGTACAAATACTAGAGCTGAATTGTTGGCTTCTTGGGCTGTTCTCAGAATCAGCAGGTTGATGGGTATCCCAATCCAGATGATCTATGGAGACTCTTTAGTAGTTATTTCATGGCTCAATCGTTCCTCAGCACTTGATGTACCTGCTCTGATGCACTGGTGCAGAGATATAAGAAATTTGATCCACATGGCCCCTTAGGTGATCTTCAAACACGTTTTCCGGGAGCACAACTCTCTAGCAGATGGACTCTCTAAGAAGGCCCTGAATTTGGATTTGGGCCAAGGTTACTACACTGAGTTTTTGGATGGCTTGGCCATAAATGAGGGCCACTTTGTTATCTTTTGATGCTGAGATTCTCAGCTTTTTTGTCATTAGCATTATGTGCTTTCTCATATGTTGTTATCAGTCTTGAGTCCTATCTGCCAGCAAGTTTTGCTCCTGGATAACTTGATTGTGGATCTCCTTCGATTTTCATCAGCATATCTGACTTGCTAATGCGGGAATGATGAGTAAAGTCTGCAATGATCAGACTTTTTCTTGGATGATGCAAAATGCTCAGTTTTTTTCTGCCTTTGTTGTTTTGTTTTGACTGTTGTCTCTGCTGATTGCTGAATGATCAGTCAAGGATGCTATGTAAAAGATGTCTTTTGATTCTAATTTGAATAACAAAGACTGGTATTTTTTCTTAAATTTTTTTTTGACTTGCGTAGCATTGCTAGTATATGTTAGTTGTAACTTTCTTAATCTACTTGTCATTATAAACTATTTAATTTAATTATGTAATTCTATTTTAAGATCTATCTTTTATATACTTATAGAATAATTTCTTAATTTCTTAAAAAACTAAAAATAAAAAAAAATTATACAATTTTAAAAAGTGTTACAATCAAATAATCAAATGATTCATCCATACTCTATTCAAAGAGTCAGAAATACCACAAAAAAACTTAATTGATAGATCCTTCTACTACGTAAGAGCAAATTTGACCATTCAAGGTTTTGCGGCTACTTAGCATATAATAAAAAGGTTATTTTTAGGTTAAATTCCAATTTATAATTGGAATTCTTTTTACAAGTTTATTTTTTTTATAAATAGTTATTTTATTAATCTAAATTATTATAAAAATAAGAATAATAAAAGTGATGATCAACAATGGTTGATGTTTAATCGTGGTTGATTGTGTTTGACATGGGGACCATTTGTTAAACTTTATTTGGACATGTTTGTTTATAATTAAGGGCTGGTGCAAGCTAATGCTGGTCACTTATGACGTGTTCGTTGCAATGGACTTATGGAAAAAACAGAAATCTGAACATCAAAAAACAATATTAAAGGTACCTACACAACTTTTTGGAATATGGCGTAAGAATATGAAACGTAGACAATTAGATTACCTTCCAGAATATATAACTTTTATTTATGGAAACTAAGTATAAATTACCAAAAAATGAGGTTCTTCTAAGGTTGGTATGCTATTTTTTTCCCCCAAAATAATGAATATGTTTGCGTTGGTCCACACGTTTGGTATGCAAATGGTGGAATTTTGTGAAAATAATTATATAGAGTTGTAGATAACAGGTGTGTCTAGTGCAACGTTATTTTTTCATATTTATTTATGTTATAATTAATTTTTTAAATTAAGGATGTCAGTGACGCCCTAAAATGACAAGGTCGAGCGTTAGTCCACGACATCTTGGTCTTAACATAGTCAATTAATGATGTTTTTTTTAGGATGTAGGTCTTTGTGTCTTCTTGTGTGCGGCTTCTTTTCTGTTTTCTAAATAGGTGATCCAATCAAAAGTTATAGCCGAATAAAATAACCTACCTTTTGTGTTAGATTGACGTTAGTCCATTTAAAATTAAATAAAAAATAGGAAAATATATTATAATTAAATAAAAATTACATATTCAGAATCTACAGACAGAGTTACACAAGTGTGTGAAATTTCATTAGCAGTGGGTAAGCGTGGCATATGCAAAATCATGCACGAAATAGGAGAAGTGGTACAAAACATGTGTTTTGTCATAAGACAATCCAAACCACTTGGTTTGGCAACCTGAACCTAAAACCAAAGCAGCCAAGTCATCCACCACGTAGGTTGGAAAAAAGGTGCTCGCCAAAATTCAAAATTTAAAGCAGCTCGTACGTGCTACAAACATGTGTGCGTGTAGTTTTAAAAATTAACGCATACGCACTAAAAGAGCGATCATGCTTCTGAGTGCGTATGCGTTAAACACGCATGCATGCATCTCAAACCCCCCTCTCCCTAATTGTAATGATGGCATAAATGAGGTTCTCTCTTGAGACTCTTCAATTTGTATAAAAACCTTGGAAGCAATCATGGGAGAAGGTCCATATTGAATAATTCACCAACTTGTCCATGCTCTCCTCTTGATGCTACATTTATCATAACATGCCTTTGAGCTTGACAGGGATGCCTCTACCTAAATGATTTCTCCTTCCTTCGGGGGATTTACAACCTCCTCATTGTGTAATTAGTCAATTTGTTCTCTTTAGTTAATGTAACTTAATGAGTGTAATTTATTCAATTTATTCCCAAGACATCCAAACACCAACTTGTGTCTTGCCTCACAACTAATGTGGCATATTACTTGTAATGTCATCTCGCACGAAGGTTTTGGAAATAAAGAACATTTCACTCATCTTCTTGTGACTTCCACTACTTTTTGAACACAAAGGAACTCATAATCCTATAGCTGTAATACATGCAAACTTGACTCTCTTTACTTGACTCAAATAGAGTATAGAAATGCAAATTTAGTTCGAACATAAAGAGCAATCTTTAATCAATGTTTATGTATCAATGCCAATAATTACCATACTAACATATTTGCAATTTAGTTAATTATGTTGGAACACGTCATGTTTCTTGTATAATGGAATTAATACCTTATTTGTTGCTTCTTATGCAGGGGTAGACCTCGAAGTTTTGATAAAGAAACTTTTGGAGATGGGCAACTCACATAATAGAGTAAGAAAAACTAGAAGCTATATGCCCATTGAAAAGGAAAATGAGGTAAGAGAAAACGTCAGGTTGGTGATAGGTAGAGTGAGACATGGTCCAGACATTTCCACTGATATTGTGACCGATCCTAACTTAGTTGATGACAGAACAACCTCTAGTTCAGAACCACGGGTGAAGTGGTTGCGTTCAATGGACCCAAATAAAATTCCAACATCAACACAGTCTCCAACAAACAATCCATCAACGAGCCATGCTGAATCTCTTGAATACATAGGTATGTTGAGATACAATGACTATCAAGCATTGGACATAGGAGAAATGATTAATTTGCAATCTCTCCAAGAAGACCACAATCATGTCAAACACACTCATAATATGGAACAACATGTGAATGAAGTACCACAACAAAGAAGCTCTGGGATTCGTAGCTCATGTCCACCTTCCCTACCTCAATTGTCTAGTGCAAGAAAAATGACTCCTAGACGTATCCATGTGGATGAAATTTGTCTATCAGGCCTTGAAGGTAAGTTTCCCAAACGCACTATCGATTGGCAATGTAGAAAATTCATGAAGGAATATTTTGAATCCAAAGGCGATGCAGGTGAATGTCAATTATTACTATGTTTGAAGATGTCCCATGAATCCATAATACCACCGAATGCATCGAGATATTTTTATCGGCAGCATCATGTGTCAAAGGCATGAAGGACACAAATACTATGGAAAATCATGTCTATATGGGAATTGTTCCGGGTGCAGTGAGTTTTCTCTTTTGAACCGTTGCATTCATGGAAGCGACGAGCATCAATTTGGCTGTATGATCGTGGAGATGCAGAGCTTCAAGTACGCAACATATCAATCAGATAGTGCGAAGGAAAGTAAAAATATTGCATTGGTGAAGTCACAGGTGCAAATGATTATTGCGTGTTTTTCCTCTTACACGTTTAGTTTCTACATATACATTCTTTAAAGGTCACATTCTAATACGACCCTTGTTTTCATGGAAATAGGTATGGGTATGTGATTTTTTGACGGAGTTATACAAGAAAACCGAGCAGTATGTTCAACATGTGCATGTAGTGCGATGGAAGGATCGGAAGCACATAAAATGCAGGGACATCTTTCCCATTGGGACCATATTGTGAATTGTGGATTTTGTAGAAAACTACACCCTTCAGCCACAAAATGAAATTCAGAGTCAATACTACCATTCCGACCAAGTTAGCATCATGGTACATATTATGTATACGCATGGCCCTAAGAGCAACATTAACAACAAGATAATACAGAAGGAGACAAACTTTTACATAAGTGATGACAGATGCCATGATTTGCATTATGTGCAACATTGTTTTCGAATTTTCTATGATCAACTAAAGGAGGGATATATACAGATGGATCAAAATTGGATATGGTCAAATGGTTGTGTGGGCCAGTTCAAAAATGCCCGAGTCTTCCAATGGATGAGTATGTTGCATAATACTTACAATGTGCTGCATATATGGAACTACATTGAGACTGGGCATGACAAAGGTGAGAATGACGGGGCCGGTGCATGCATCAAGACCGAACTATGAAGGGATGATATGAGGTTTACCAGAAACCTCCATATCAAAGATGCGGAATCCATAGTTCAAAGGTGCTCTGCAACAATTCCAGACCGAAATAAAGTGCAACATACATCAACAGGGGTAGGAAGAACAATCAAGAATTTTTGGAAAGTGGTTGACAAAGATTGATACCATTCCTATAGTTGCGGCACAGTACAAGGAACTGACGATTCATCGATCGGAGCCTCGGTCAATGTTCTATGGCGAGTTGCATTAGGCCTACAAAAGCCATTCATGAACGCCTCAACTAATTCAAGGTCGAGGTCCAAAACCCAAACTAGACAGCGATTTCCAAATCCACCGGCTTCTGCAGGTGTGTTTGCGTATGGCCTCCATAGGGAGGCCACCCCCGACTGCCCGACATAGGGTTTTGTAGGGCCAGTGTACCGTTTCTAGGGTTGCATGGATCCCACTGGGGCGAAACCCTAGTTTGAAAAATATGGCCTGGAGGCATGCCCGGGTCGTGCAAAGTCGAGGGGGGAGGCCACCCTGGCCATAATACCATGCCAAGATCCCAATGAAATCGACGGTTCATGGATTAAAGCCACTGTCAACGTTCTATGGTGAGTTGCAATAGGCATGCAAAAGCCGTTCAGGGACGCCTGGGCCGATTCAAGGCTGGGGTCCAAAAACCAAACCGGGCGATGATTTCAGATTACTGATTACATCAGCTCCTACAAGTGTGTTTGGCTATGGCCTCCATGGGAAAGCCACCCCAAGCCTCCCGAAACAGGGTTTTGCAGGGTCGGTGCACTATTGCTAGGGTTGCATGGACCCCATTTTCCTGTGACTTTCAACTGGACATAAATCGACAACCAGAGGTCGGATCAACAAAAATTCGACTCCGTTGGTCTCCTAGCATGCAATCAAATCTATGGGAACCTCTCCATTGTATTTGAATTACCCAGTAACTTCATTGTGCATCGGTTTCGCAAACTAGGGTTTTGCTCAGTTTCCTTCAATGCAACTCTCGCATTGGTGGGTCAACTCTGCAAAACCCTCCACCGTTCCAGTCTTGGTAGTGTTCCCATATATAAATTTCTCATACACATTTTTTTGGAGCCAACGACATGCAATATTGATGGTTTTTTGCTCCCGGACCGAGAGTCACCAAGTGTCCCTGAACGACATTTTCATGCGACTTTTAACTCAACATAACTCAACAATCGGAGGTCGGATAGATGAACCGTCGACTACATTGGTCTACTAGCATGCCATTACCTCTAGGGGACCCTCTTCACCGTGTTTGCATGGCCCAGTGACTACATTGTGCATCGGTTTTGTAAACTAGGGTTTTGCTCGATTTCCTTCAATGCAACTCTCGCATTGGTGGGTCAACTTTGCAAAACCCTCCACCGTTCCAGTATTGGTAGTGTTCCCATATCGAAATTTCCCATACACACTTTCCAGAGCCAATGACATGCAATCTTGCTACTCCATTTGGTTTTTCGCTCCTGGACCGAGAGTCACCAAGTGTCCGAGAATGACATTTTCATGCGACTTTCAACTCGACAACTGGAGGTCGGATCAATGAATCCGTTGGTATCCTGGCATGCCATTACCTAGAAACCAATAGACCATATACCTAGAATCTATGTACCTGCACTACAACAAAGAAACTAGAGTTTCATGAATTACAAGTATAAACACATAATTGTATGAATTAGAAGTAAAACCTCATACATGAATTACAAATATATAACCAATTAGGGTTTCGTGGATTGAAAAAAATTCCCATACATAGAAATGATATGTTATTTTAGTCTCTCTTATGTAGAACCACTTAGAGCATATACCTAAGCTACAAGAGAAAATAACAAAAAAACTAGGGTTTCACGAACTACAAACCATAAAGGCTAAAAATTAGGGTTTATAAATTTACACATATAACTACAAACTAGGGTTTTATGAAGTAGAAATTCACATACATAGAGATCATGTGCTATGTTAGTCTCACTTATGTAGAAATACTTAAACCATATACCTAAGCTACATGCACAAATAGAAAAAAAACTAGGGTTTCATGAACTACAAACCACAAACCTAAAAAATAAAAATTACAAATTTACACATACATCTACAAATTGGGACCATATACTTACATAAATAAACTTAAACCATATACCTAATCTATAAGAACAAATTCAAAGAAAGATAGGGTTTCTTGAACTACAAACCAGAAACTTAAAAGCTAGGGTTCACAAATTTAGACATAGAACTACAAACTAGGGTTTATGAACTCATTAGGTTTATATCATTATATTTGTTAGTCTCACTCAACTAGAAGCTAGCAGACCATATAACTAGAATATATGTACCTACAATACAACATAGCTAGGATTTCATGAACTAAAAACCACAAACCTAAAAACTATGGTTCACACATTTTAGACATAGAACTAAAAACCAAGGTTTATGAACTCAATGGGTTTAGATAATTAGATTTGTTAGTGTCACTCAACTAGAAACCAATATACCATATACCTAGAATATATGTACCTTCACTACAACAAAGAAACTAAGGCTTTATGAATTACAAGTATAAACAAATAATTGTATGAAATAGAAGTAGAGACACATACATGGATTACAAGAATCAAGCCAACCAGGGTTTCATGAATTGAAAGAATTTCAAATACATCGATATAAAATTATATGTTAGTCTCACTTTTTTATATACACTTAGACCATATACCTAATATACAAGAACAAATAGCAAAAAATATAGTGCTCATTGTTGAGCCCAGAAATGACCCCTTTTTGACCACCTTTACCTACCTCTTTTTGCCTCATCTTACTCCATTATGTACACCAAACATATGTTTTTCCTTAACTTGGTCCCTCAATTCATACAGGTGTGGTTAATCATTGTCTTATCTTATTAATGCTTAGGATTGTTGTAATAAGGGCTCTATATCTTGAAATTATGCTAACATATGGTGGTTTTATAAAGATAATTCGAGATGTAAAGGACACAGGTGTAGCAGGCTGAACATGCCAAGAGAGGGATGAAGCTTCATTGCTGAGATAATATCCATCCATTCCTTTGTTGCACAAAGAATGTGGTCAAAGGATACTATTCCACGCAAGCTATACAAAGGTAGCTGCAATAGGATGCAATAGTGCACCGCTCAAGAATAGCTGCAATCAACGGAGTATCTTCTCGATTGATCATGATTGTCATTTCTGGCTCGAGCAACAAACTTCCTATATTTTATGCTTCTATCTTTCCACAGCTGTAACAACTTATCGTAATTAGGGAAGCCTGAAGATTAGAGATCTTCATGGCTGCTCGATATTAGTGGGAAGAAGTTATGATTGTAATTGTATAAATACTTGGAATTATTTCGAGCCAGAGGTTGGAAAATTAATCGAATATATTGTATAAGCTATGATAGGGGTTGTGTGTTTATCTTGCCATTTTAATACAAGGAGTTTGATTTTTCAGATCTCGACGTTCTAACGTGTGCTACTTCCAGCATCTCTGTGTGAAGGCTGGGCCTGCCTTCCCACAGAGATTGCTGAGTTAATTAGGTATTTTATTTATTCTGTTGTGTGGTTTGAATCTTATGATAAATTCATTTATTTACAGTAAGCTGCAACAGCCATCGATTTATCATGTGTTCCTTTGAATGATTAGTAATTGTATCCCCTGTAAACTGCAGTGGTGTGGTGTGACAGTCGATTTTGTAGGTTAACTTTCTCTTATGCAACTGTGTGATAGCTGTGACAACCTTGTTCATCCCTAGTTCTTTTAATTGCTGTTTTCTTTAGATCTTTGCAGTTCATCCCTTTAGATTTATAACTGTAGAACTTAATTCCTGCACTTTGAATTCCTAGATTAAGTTGAATTAAGATAGTTGAGATAGATCTTTAGATGGCTTGGTAATTAAATATTTAATTTTTTGCAAAAGTAATCTAGATGTCTATTTCCTGAATCTTTTAATTCTAGATGAAGGATTGTAAGAAGGTATTTATGATTGCATTCTTAAGAAGGTAAGCTAGATTAAGTAGATCATGGCATGAGTTGGGATGAACAGGAAAGTAGGGTAATTCATTTACAACATCAACTACTTAGTGTTTAAAGAATATACAGTGCACATTATCCTTGAAATAAAAGAATTCCCTGGGTTGACAATTTATATTGAACACTCTGTATGTTGGCTTTAGTTAACTTGCATATAGGGTGCGCAACATTTTGGTGCTGTTGTCAGGGAGGATAATTATTAGACACCGTAGTAGTTGTATCCAATAATTATATTTATTCATTTTTCTTCAGTTTTTAAGTTTGCATGTTTTGGGTTGCATGAATGCGAGAAGGGTATAGTGTGACATTCCTATAAATCACAGAACCCCACAGAACACTAACATTGCAGGAGGTCAAGGCCGTGGGAGAAATCTAGCATTGGGAAGAAGGACATTCATTGACGATCTGATTGATAGGAACAATTCTTCTACTGGGGCTCGCCATCAGGAAACACCTATTAGAAGAAGCCCAGTTACCCCTGGAGTGGCAGCATCAATTTCCACAGTGGAGAACACATGAGGAGATGCAACATCCTCGAGTATCCCTGCGGAGGAAGACAGAGTTAGTATTGCGGGATCAGCTGACCGAGATTTGATATATCACATTAACGGGAAGGTTGTAACAGAAGAGGAGTGGACACAGTTCCATAAAAAATTTAATGATCACTGGAAGCACGAAGAGGATAAAGCAGAAGAAGACATGAGCAATAAACACGATCCATAAGATCACGAAGAAGCAATGGGTGAAAATAATCATCACGAGGGTAACTCCCCACCTGAAGGGACGGTTGCTACACTCCAGTTCCCAATTCAACAACTGGAGGGGATAGCCCCCATGAAAAATATATCGCCATCGGTGTTGCCTCATTTTTATGGAAAAGAGGCAAAGGATCCAGATGAATTTATTTTTGAATTTGACATCCTCTGTTGCAGCTATGACTACACCACCAATGCATAGAAGCTGAAACTTTTTCCTGCCACTCTGAAGGACAATGCATTATGTTGGTTCATGAGCCTGGGTGGGGGAGCTATCACTACGTGGGACCGGATGAAACAAGTGTTCCTGGAGAAATATCAGGAGTATTGCAATACCAAGGATAAGAGAGAAGAACTATTTAAAATGGTACAAAGGGACGATGAAAGTCTGGAATTCTTTGTTGAAAGGATTCTATATAATGTGTAGAGAGTTGGACAGACTAATATGGGGTTATATGTGCTCAAAATAATCCTACTTCGTGGGATTAGGGATGACTATTTCGACATGTTGAACCTGTTAGGAAAGGGGGATATCTCAAAGGAGTCATTTGAAAAGATCATTGAACTATGTAAGAGGTATTCCAGGGGATCTCCCAGGAATAACAAATGGGACAAATTAGAACGTGATGTCTTCGACAGAACAAAAAATTCATCTAATGGAGGAGCCACCTGGGAAGAAATAGGAAATCTCCTCGAAAATTTCAAGATAGAAATGATGAGCCCCATCTCCTCAGAAATAGATGTCATGAGGGAAAAGCAGAAACAAGCAGTAGAGGATCTCACACTTGGTATATTCTTCCATAAATGTAGGAAGAACCACCCTCTAAAGGAGTGCCCACTCGACAAGGTATAAGTCTGCCATCTATGTGAGCTGAACCATGACACAAAACAATGCCCTTCACTACCTCAAGTGAAGGAAGTTCTACAGGCATCAACTCCAGATGTGGAACCGGCCTACTTTATTGCACAGAAAAAGTCGTGGCAGCCTCGAAATCAAGGTATGGCTCCAGACTTGTTTCCATTTTCAAATAACATGAATAATTGGAATAATATGCAGCACATGAATACAGATTTCCCTTCATCTTATTCTAACCATCAATGGTATCCCTCTCAACCTCCGATGCAAAATTTTAACTCCTGGAACTCTTGGACACAACCACCAAACCAACAAAATTCTTGGTCTCCTAGATGGAGGAAATTCCATCCAGGGAACCAATTTCCCCATAACCAACCTCCTCAACAGCTTCCACATCAAACATTCCTCATCAACTGTACCCTCCTCAACAATATCCTCAGCCTTATCAGCAGTCACAACTGCAACTCTAGAATAATGCTGTCCCTAATATGCCGATACCACCATAGCTTCCTGCTCAACCTAACCCCAACCCAAATATTAAAGCAGTCGATCAGTTTGAGACTGCCAACATGCCCGCTTACTCCATTACTCCAGTTCCCTGCAACGATATCCACTTACGATCAGGGAGGGTAGTGGAGCCTTTGGTCATTGAGGATGTTCCATCCTCTGTGCTTGAAGAAAGGATGAACCAATAGTATTTATCCAATACAGCGACCCCCATTATTGAGGACACTGAACATCCTACCAATATGCCAGTTGAAACACAAGAAGACACATTTATCGACACACAACCTACACAATTGATTAGGGAACCGCCATACCCTGAAAGATTAATACTACCAAAGGCAGTGGGACAACCTCAATTTAACCTCTTAGGAGAGTTAAAAAATCTCTATGTCAAAATTCCACTCCTTCAGGCCCTTCATGATGTAGCTATCTATGTCAGAACCATTCGGGATCTGTGTACAAGGAAACCAGGAAGAAAACCTAGGGATCCTCCCACTGTTCATGTCATAGGGAAATTATTTGAATTAATAATAGGAAAAACCCTCTTGGCCAAATACGATGATACTGGGAATCCCATTGTCACTGTGCAGATTGGGAGCACGCCAATACCCAACGTACTGGTAGATTTAGGTGCAACAATTAACATCATGACCATTGAAACTGTAAAGAAACTTGGGATCACTAATCTCCGGCCAACTCCTACCATTTTAGAACTGGCAGATATATCCACTATTAAACCTAAAGGAATCTTGGATGACCTCGTTATCTCAGTTGATTTGTGGGAATATCCTGCTGACTTCTTGGTTTTATAACCTAAGTCGCAACTAGGGGGAAACCCATTGATCCTGGGAAGGCCCTGGTTAGCTACAACTGATGCTGTTGGTCTGGGTCTATGACCATATCAGATGGAACCAAGATAAAGAACTTCACTCTCTATCCTCCAGCTCAACCGATCCTAGAAGCTGAAACTCTGTTAAGGATGGAGGCAGAGGAAGAGGAGGGCGTTTAGGAATTATTAACGATAGGGAAGGCCTTGACTTTTAAAGATGAAACTGAAGATGATGCCATTAATAATTTCATCAGTGAACCCACTTCTGTCAATAAGAAAATTTATCAGATCCTGAATGCTACTGTAGGTGAAGAAGAACAAGAAAATATCACAGAGGAGACATTAGTCAGTGATGTTCACATAGTTCCAGTGTTGAAAAATTTGAAAAGTGTTCCTTTCGTGGTAGAGTCTGGAAAAACCCTGAATATCAATCCCAGTCTTGTTCCAGATGAACAGGAATGACTAATCACTCTCTTAAAAAAACATAAGGGGGGATTTGCCTGGGAGTACACAGACATGAAGGGAATCCCTTCTAATCTGTGCACCCACCACATTTATATCAAAAGTGACTCTCGGCCTGTGTGCCAGCCTCAATGAAGAATGAATCCCAATCTTAGGGACATAGTGAAGGAAGAAATTCAGAAACTCTTGGAAGTAATATTTATATATACAATTTTAGATAGCGAGTGGGTGTCTCCACTCATGATAGTACCCAAGAAGAATGGTAAATGGAGAGTCTGTGTAGACTATAGAGAGTTGAACAAGGCAACACAAAAAGATCACTTTTCCCTGCCTTTCATCGATCAAGTACTTGACACCTTATTCAGGAAGAATTTTTTCTCCTTCCTAGATGGGTTTAGCGGGTACAATCAAATCTAGATTGCTCCTGAAGACCAGGATAAAACTACCTTCACCTGTCGCTAGGGAACTTTTGCATACAGAGTACTTCCCTTTGGCTTATGCAATGCACCAGCCACATTTCAAAGAGCTGTGATTGGCATCTTTTCAGAATTGGTTAATGATAGTATGGAAATTTTCATGGATGATTTCACTCCTTATGGTAAAGACTTTGAATAAGCATTGAAAAATTTGGAAAAGGTTTTAACACGCTGCGAGTAGAACCAGCTATCTTTGAGCACTGAAAAGTGCCATATGATGATGAATGAAGGGGTAGTGTTGGGGAATTTTATCTCTGCTGATGGCATCCAGGTAGACCCATCTAAAATCAGGGTAATAAAAAGTACACCTACTTCTGGAACTCAGAAAGAAGTGCGTAGTTTCTTAGGGCATGCTGGTTATTACAGAAGATTTATAGAAAACTTTTCCAAACTTGACTCTCCTTTGTTTTCATTATTAATGAAGGATGTGCAATTTACTTGGAATGAGGCATGCTAGACAACGTTTGTTAAACTTAAGGAGAAGGTGTCCACAACTCCCATCCTAAGGGGGCCCAATTGGGCCCTGCCCTTCCACATTTTTTCAGATGCCTCTGATACCGCCATTGGAGCAGTTTTAGGACAAAAGGATGGTCAAGCACCTTATGCAATTTATTATATTAGCAAAAAATTAGCCCCTGCTAAAATTAATTATACTATTATCGAGAAGGAGTTTTTAACCATTGTTTACTCCATTAACAAATTCCGACATTATATCACTGGAAATCCTACCTTTGTGCACACTAACCACTCAACCATCAAGTATCTAATGAATAAACATGTTACAAATGCTCGGGTAACTAGATGGCTGTTATTATTACAGGAATTTGATATCACTATTATAGACAGACCTGGAAAAGAAAATGTTGTCGCTGATTTCTTATCTCGTTTTACTAACAGCGATGATAGTATTCCTGTTGAGGACTCTTTTCCAGATGAACACTTATTTGCAGTTTCAGCTCATTCCCCTTGGTATGCAGATGTCGCTAACTACTTGGCTGCAGGGAAGCTTCCGACACATTTGTCAAAAAGAGAAAAGAGGAAAATCATTCAACAAAGTGCCAGGTATTGTTGGATAGACGGTCATCTCTTCTACACAAGCCATGATCTTGAGATCAGAAGATGTGTAAGAGAAGATGAAATATTCCATATTCTGAAGGCCTGCCATGACGAGCCTTGTGGGGGACATTTTGTAGACAGGAGGATAGGACACAAAGCGCTAAGAATGGGCTACTATTGGCCGACACTTTTCAGGGATGCAAAAAAATATGTCCAGTCTTGTGACAGCTTCCAGAGGATGGGCCAACCTAACAGATTGGATCAAATGCCTCTTCAACCACAACTTGTGGTTTAACCTTTTGATAGTTGGGCCTTAGATTTTGTTGGCCCTATCAACCCTCATTCTAGGCAGAAAGCCTACATCTTGGTTTGTATCGACTACATGATGAAATGGGTAGAAGCTATGCCTTTGGTGAAAGCCAATGACCAGGTTGTGATCGATTTCCTGTACGGTGAAATATTTACCCATTTTGGAGTACCCAAGGAAGTGGTTATAGATGGAGGACCTCAGTTTGTGTCGCATCAATTTGAAGATTTGATATGGAAGTGCCATATTCAACACCGGATAGATTTACCATACCATCCCCAGGCCAATGGCCAGGTGGAAAGAACTAACAAAGTTATTGAAGCCATCCTTACCAAAACAGTCAGGAGCCATCGTAGAGACTGGGCTGATAGACTTCCGAAAGCATTGTGGGAATATCGTACTACTTGGCACAATACTACAAGTTTCTCTCCTTATGACTTGGTGTATGGGAAAAGTTTTGTCTTCCCCATTGAATTTGAAATCAAGACTTTGAAGACAACTATAGAGGTAAACTTAGATGTGACTGAAGCACTGAAGAGATGATTGAATCAATTGAATGAACTTGATGAGAAACGTTTAGCTGCTGTGGATCAGACAGTATTAATCCAGCAACAGAGATCCAATTGGCATGACCGATTCATCAAAAAGAAAGTCTTCTGCGAAGGAGACTGGGCATTATTATTTGATTCAAAATTAAAAAGGGACTTCAAGGGTAAGTTACACACAATATGGTTGGGCCCATACTTGGTAGACAGAGTACTTGATAATGGTACAGTCTGCCTAGTAACCATTGATGAGAATCGTGCACCATTATTTGCTAATGGTCACAGGTTGTGACTGTACCATAAGACAATTTCGAAGGACGCATTCACTTCACAGATTGCAGCTAATTTGGAATACCAGTTAGAACAAGGGCATGAATCTTTCTCTGCCCTTGTCAATCTTTAGATAATCGCTGTAAATCTTACATAAATTTTTGTACATAAATAAATTGATATTTTTACTATTATTTTTATTTTTTTCCTTTGCACTTAATCCATTTTTTTTTAAGAATATGTGCAGGGATGTGCCTGAGGAGCAATGGTCATGATCGGGCCTAACGACCAGGGTCATCCTTTTGTAACTTCCTGCATCAGAAGAAAACTCCTTGAACAGTTAGTTACAGCTGCAACACCGTAAAACTTTGCCTATTTTTCTGTTTTTTTGCAGCTGCAACACCGTAAAATACCGCCCTTTACCCTGTTCGTGCTGTTGCAACACCGTATAACTTTGCCTATTTTTTCGTTTTTTGCAGCTGCAACATTGTAAAATACCTCCCTTTACCTCGTTCGTGCAGCTGCAACACCGTAAAACTTTGCCTATTTTTTTGTTTTTCTGCAGTTGCAATACCGTAAAATACCGTCCTTTATCCCATTTCGCGCAGCTGCAGCACCGTAACTTAATGCCTTTTTCGTCTGCGTGGCTGCGAATCCATTTAAATTCTGCCCATTTTCACCTTTTTCGACAGCTGCGACACCGTTTCACTCTTGTCCATTTTTACCTTTTCCGGCAGCTGCGACACCATTTCAATCTTGCCAATTTTTACCTTTTCTGGCGGCTGCGACTCCGCCAAAATTGCCTGATTTTTCTATGATTCATGGTTGTGACTTCACCAAACTGCTTGATTTCTCTATGGCCCACAGCTATGACTCCTCTAATATTGGCAGAACTATTTGCAACCTTGGTTCGCGACTCCTCCAGGTCTGGCCCCAATTCCTGATGCCGATGATTCCGACTTACTTCACAACATTCATTATGTTTTCGGCAAGATTGACAAGATGGTTTTGGTCTGCTGGGAGAAAAATTCATTACAGCACACTTGCAATAATGATCAAATTTAAATGGCCGCACTTCACACGCTTTACTATTCTCAAAGGTCACCATTCATCGCATATATCCGAAGGTATGGTTCTGATTATTTACTTGATTAAGCGTTAACTAGATTTGACAGCATTAATCATACCTTCCTTTTTGCACCCATTATTACACCCGCATACCATTACCTTTCCACTCGTATGACTTAATGGCCATTTAAGCTTATCTCATAACCTCCACCTTTCCTAATTTGGGATAAATTTCCAAACATTTCCATGCTCTTAACTTTCTGAATTTACCCAACTCCACTCTCAGCTGTTCATGCATACTCTGTGCTTTAACCTCCATTGTCGGGACCTGTAATCTGTCGAACCGATAAAGAATTCTGAACTCAAACAAACATGGTGATCCCAGCTCGGCATGAACCTCCAAATATGTGAGAACTGAGAAGAAATGCTGAAGTTTTTGCTATGTTTGAAGCTGGGGGCTAGACTGAATTCTTCCAATGCCTGAATGGGTTTCATTGAGAGACAACTCTACAATTTGCCTTAAATTTTATAGAAACCTACTCAGATGTTAGGGGGTTACATATAGAAGTCTCTGAATAAATAGTGGCTGAACTCACCGTCCTTCCTCAGGTGGGAAGAGCCTGGTTTGGTCGAAGAACCCCCAATGCTGCTACAGTACAGGATTTTCTGATAGAGGGGGAGAAAATTTGTCATTCAAGGAGAGGGATAGCGTTACAGTCATTTCCTCAACCATGGGATCAAGTAGCAGTCTTCCTCAAGAAGTATATCACCTGTGAAGGTAGGTATCAAACTATTTATTATTCTGAACTTCCTCTATTATCTCATCTACGTCATCGGGCCTTACTGAACATTCCATTTTATCTATTTAATGACCTACACCATATGGCGGGGTTTGTTAGAACAACAAAGCATCCAAACTCCTCCCTTACCCACCACGGCCTAATCAAATTAATAATATTAAGGGCCTTAGCTCAAAGGAACCAAACTTGGGAGCAATTCACAGGTCAAATTCAGATAAACCAGGAACCCACCCTTTTGCCTGGCGTTCCAATAGAGGCAGAAGTAGAAGTACCTGTACTCTTGGGGGCTATTCAAAACCAAGAGGAGCATGAAAATGTACAGTTGGGGGGAGATGAGGAGCAATAAGAGGATCGGAGTCCCTCCAATTTAGTTGGGGGGGCCATGAGACTGGATCAGATGATCGGTTAGATGACCAAGTAGAAGAATTGGAGGAAAATGCAAGAGAAAAAACCGTGGAAAGATTAAATAATATGGAAGCTCTGATAGTAGAGGTTGAAGCTAGAGCAGCATTGGATGCTATGACAGCCGAAGTCGAGGATGTTAGAGCCACGATAATAGAAGGAAACACAAAGGTATTGACCATTGAATCTTCCCCTGAATGGGGGGGAACTCTGATTGAAGAAGAACATGAAAACGCTGAGATAGAAGATATCCCTTCCACATCAGCTGCAAATATGGAGATTCTTGCACCACGAAAGAAAAGAAGGAAATCAAAAGAAGAGATACAGGCATCACCACCAATAAGAAGAAAAAGAACCAGGTCGGTTACAGCAGCTGAAGCAGCACGGGAAAGATGGGAAACCCTAGAAGCACAGATTGAATTCCCCATTCTGAGACCCAAAGCAAATGATGCTCCACAGGAACTGGCTGTAGAAGAACCTCAAATTGAGGGACTTTTGTATGAAAACAGTCTATTAAAAGAAGAAGTACAATCACTTCGAAAAGAACTAGAAAATTGGAAGGAAGCATGCAAAAAGCAGGTAGAAAGGAAGCTGAACACACTAGTTGAAGCTGCAAACCGATTAGAAGGATCACCTCCTATTGAGGATGGTGAGGAGGAAGAAAGAGTGGTCTACCTTGTGTATGGAGAAATATTTAACCAGTCAGGCTACAAAGTCATAGTTTGTGCCTTTGTGACACAACAACCTGTACCAGTAGCTGTGGAAGAACAAGGACAAGAATCACCTAGGATAGAAGTGAGGGATATAGAAATGATCCCTGGTACAGAAAAGGGGGAAAATGAACAATTAGAGTCACAACCAACAGAAGAAGGACAATATGATTGGAAGGATGGTGAAGCTCCCCAAGAGAAACTTTAGCAAAGGGAAGTAGTAGATAAACAGGGTGCTGATACACAAGAACCAACCTTTCTGAATATTCTTGTTGAAGTTGCCACCCAAATTGGGGCAGATGAACTAGAGACTAAAATTATTCTTGATTTTAGCGAAGAAGTCTATGCTGTGACTCCTGAACTGTCTCAAGGCGCGGAACTAATAGAAATGGAACCCCAGCAGCATCATGATGATGAAGTTGAACAGGGTACTGATACACAAGAACCGACATCCCCTAATATTCTTGTTGAAGTTGCCACCCAAATTGGGGTAGATGAACCAGAGGCTGAAAATATTCCTGATTTTAACGAAGAAGTCTGCGCTATGACTCCTGAACCGTGCCAGGACACAGAATTAATAGAAATGGAATCCCAACAGCAGGAAAATGAGGAAGATAACCAGGATGTTGTCACACAAGAACCAACATCCCTAGAAATTTCTATGGAGATTCTTAGGCAGCAAGAAGAAATCAATCCCGAAATGGATATAATTCCTGATTTGGATTTAGGAGAGGATGAACAAATGCAATCACAATCCTTGGGGGACACTGAAATCCTTGAAGAACAACTCCATATTGCAGAAGACATGGAAGTAACTCTAAAACCCCAACAACATGAAGAAATAGAAGGGCATGGCTCTATTACATAAGAACTAGTGGCCTTGCATCCCCCTGTCAAAGCTGCAACTGACAATCAGGAAGATGGGGAGATCAAATTTTAGGAAGAGGTTTCCACACAAGAACCAACACCTTCACAATCAGCTACTGAGGTTGCTATAGGAGAACTCCAAGGTGAGGATGCTGTTACAAAAGAACCAGCATCCCTAGAAGTTGTTTCTGAGGAACCTATGGTTGAAGTTGCTGTAGGAGAAATTCAATGAAGGGATGTTGTTACACAAGAACCAACACCCCGAGAAGTGATTTCATAAGTATCCATGCAGGCAGTACAGGATGTTCAAATTGGAACATCAGATGATAAGGTATGGACTCAACTTCCTCAAAATTTTGTCAATTTGGATTCTGATAATGAAGAACATGCTGAAGATGAGGAAATCCAGAGGCTAACAAAAGAACTCTCAATCCTAAGAATAGAAGTGAGGAAGTGGAGGATTCAGGTGGAGAGGTGTCAAGAAGGGATGGTTTCCCTTGCTGAACATAGGAAGACCATCAGGGAATTGAAGGAAGGATGGGTAGAAGAACTCATGTTCCAAAAAATCCATTGGGAAGAGATACAAAAGGAGCTAAAGGAGCTGAAAAGGTTCAAATCCATGTAGGTGGAAAAAGATCAGCTGCATACTCTTTCTCAAGAATTGTTGGGTACCAGAGTACCATACTCCTCTTACCCTGTGTTTTTATTTGAGCAAATCATTTGGTTTAAACTGAGGGCTATAAAAGAAGGGAGACCATATGAAATAACAACCTCAGCTAAATTTCTGGAAACATTTCTAGAAAGTGACTTTGAGGAGCAGAACTTGCTTTCTAAGATTTATTTGCATGAGTTGGCTTGTCCCTTGGATCGCCATCCGAATCCTATCCCTTTCTTAGGTGATGTTCAGCTGAGGGATTTTGCCTCCTTTGTTAGAAATCATGTTCAGTGGGAAATATCCTTCCAAACTTTCTCTCATAGTGAGTCCCACTCTAACCTTTGGATTCGAAGCGAACCTCAAAACCCTCGTCTTCTCCTTGCTCGTTAGTAGAATGTACTCGCATGTCCCGTCCAAGCTCAGTGGATGATGGAACTTCAAGAAAAGGTTATCTCTACTTGTGTTAGCCATATTTCCAAGCATCAACAATTGGCTTTGGAAGGTAGCCAACACAAATGGCAGGCTGCCTCTTTAACCTTGAGAGATGGAGATCCTTTTGTTACAGGAATTTCAAACATGCACTTTCCAGGGTTGAGGGATATGTTGGATGCATGAAGGAATGTAGAGTTAATTGGATAGGACTCAAATTCAAATTCCCTCTCATCTGGTGGCCAACAAAACCATACAGGGAAGACTTCTCATTAACAAAGGCAGAAGAGAAGATGTGTTGGAGATATTGGGTTGTCCATAAGGGATTCTTGGAAAAATAGGGAACGCTTGAATTCCCATATAACTTTTCTTCTCTCCATGAACGAAGTACAATGCCATATTCAGATTCAGACTAATGGATGTTGTTGCATGGGGACATGCAACAGGACAATTGGGGGGAGATGTTGGGCCCAAAAATGACCACTTTTTGACCACTTTTACCTACCTCTTTTTGCCTCATCTTACTCCATTATGTACAGCAAACAGATGTTTTTCCTTCACTTGGTCCCTTACTTCATACATGTATGGTTAATCATTGTCTTATCTTATTAATGCTTAGGATTGTTTTAATCAGGGCTCTATATCTTGAAATATATGCTAACAAATGGTGGTTTTATAAAGATAATTTGAGATGTAAAGGATACAGGTGTAGCAGGCTGAACATGCCAAGAGAGGGATGAACATTCAATGCTAAGATAATCGCTATCCATTCCATCGTTGACCAAAGAACGCGGTCGAAGGATACTATTACACGCAAGATGTACAAAGGTAGATGCAACAGGCTGCAACAGATTCAGATGCAACAGTGCGCCGCTGCTCAAGAATAGCTGCAATCAACGGAGTATCTTCTCAATTGATCATGATTGTCATTTCTGGCTCGAGTAACAGCCTTCCTATATTTTATGATTCTATCTTGCCACAACTGTAACAACTTATTGTAATTAGGGCAGCCTGAAGATCAGAGATCTTCATGGCTGCCCGATATTAGTGGGAAGAAGTTATGATTGTAATTGTATAAATACTGAGAATTATTCCAAGCCAGGGGTTGGAAAATTAATCGAATATATTGTATAAGCTGTAACAGGGGTTGTGTGTTCATCTTGCCATTTTAATACAAGGAGTTTGATTCTTCAAATATCGACATTCTAACGTGTGCTACTTCCAGCATATCTTTGCGAAGGCTGGGCCCACCTTCCCACAGGTATTGCTGAGTTAATTAGGTATTTTATTTATTCTGTTGTGTGGTTTGAATCTTATGATAAATTCATTTATTTACACTAAGCTGCAACATTCATCGATTTATCATGTGTTCCTTTGAATGATCAATAATTGCATCCCCTGTAAACTGCAGTGGTGTGGTGTGGTAGTCGACTATGTAGGTTAACTTTCTCTTATGCAAATGTGTGATAGCTGTAACAACCTTGTTCATCCCTAGTTCTTTCAATTGCTCTTTTCTTTAGATATTTGCAGTTAATCCCTTTACATTTATAATTGTAGAACTTAATTCTCGCACTTTGAATTCCTAGATTAAGTTGAATTAAGATAGTTGATATGGATCTTCAGATGGCTTGGAAATTGAGTATTTAACTTTCTGCAAAAGTAATCTAGATGTCTATTTCCTGAATCTTTTAATTCTATATGAAGGATTGTAAGAAGGTATTTGTGATTTCATTCTTAAGAAGGTAAGCTAGATTAAGTAGATCATTGGATGAGTTGGGCTGAACAGGAAAGTAGGGTAATTCATTTACAGGATCAACTACTTAGTGTTTAAAGCATATACAGTGGACATTATCCTTGAAATAAAAGACATCTGTGGGTTGACAATTTATATTGAACACTCTGTATGTTGGATTTAATTAACTTGCATATAGGGTTCCCAACGCTCATGAACTACAAACCACAAACCTAAAAAATAGTGTTTACACATTTACACATACAACTACAAACTAGAGTTTTATGAACTCATTAGGTTTAGATAATTAGATTTGTTGGTATCACTTAACTAGAAACCAATAGACCATATACCTAGAATATATTTAGCTAGAATAGACCATATACCTAGAATATATGCTTGCAAGCCAATAACCATAATGAAAGTGAAGGTTATCAATGCACCCTCAAGGATAAGGAGATCACACCTTCTCTCTTTGTTATGTATGAATATTTCTTGTGAAAGACGGGGGTCAAACACTATAGGATGATTCAATATTTTATTTAATGGTTGGTTGGGTGAATGCGAATAACATTGGATGTAATTTTCCTTTCAATTATGCATGTGGTTGAAGCATGTTAGTGGTGTTGATGGGACATTATCATCATATCGTACAAATTCAACCTCTTTTGCAATCGACATACATTGACATAGACCCCAATCAATCCACTTTTCATGAAGATAGGACTATCAAAATAAGAATGATTTCCAACCAATTCAAAATGGTTTCCTTGTTAGAGTTAAATTTTCCCCATTGATTAACATCAACTTGTGCAATTTGTGCATGATAAACCGTAAATAGTATTTCATTTGATTAGTCTATAAATAATATGTGACATATGACTACAATCCTAGGAATGCTCATATACAAACAAAAAGTTAATTTATAAGAGGCCACAAGAGATGGTTAGGTAGGGTTGGTGTCAGGGTTTCCCTCCTAGGTTTACGGTTTCCTCATTGATTATCAACCCTAGGTTATGCATGATAACCCCAAAAAACCATTTGGGTTAGGGTTTACTCATTGATTATAAAGCCTAGGTTATGCATGCTAACCTTTAAACTTCAGTTAGGGTTAGGGTTTCCTCATTGATTCTAACCCTAGGTTATGCATGCTAACCCTTAAACTTCAGTTAGCCTATGCCAAAACAACAAGTACAAGAGATCGTTAAAATTACAAGTTCTCAACAATAGCATAACAAATATGTATGTATTCAATGATATTAAGCAATTCCAACTTCATCTTCAAATGATATGAATTGCCAAATTTATCAAAATCATTGTTTTCCAAGTAGATGTAACAAATTCAAGCCAACAATAGTCATGTTCAATATGATTCTGAACTCATCAATACTATGAAATTTCCAGTCAATCAAATGGTAAGAGAAGATCATTCCAATATCAATTTCTATCTTGCAAAACGATACAATCATTACTATGTAAATACTAAAGGAAAATAATTGCTTTCTATTCCAATTTGGACAATGAATAAGACTGTCAAACCAATGATAACTTTCAACCAAGTATGACTGTCCCAAAATGTTACTTCCAGTCAAAGTAAAGATACAATAACTATGTCAATTTCAAGTTTGCAATTAGAAAGACAATTGTTAGGTAAATGCAAGTGGACTACAAGTATTGTCAATTCCAACTTGGTCAATGAATGGGACTGTCAAACTAAATGTATTTTCCAGCCAAGACAAATTTTACTATGACTGTCCCAAATCGTAATTTCCAATCAAAGAAAGAGTGCCAACAAGTACCTATATGATAGTCCTAAAAAAATATGGTATCTTGTACATGTTTTTAAGAGGTCTTTTTGGTATTTTAGTAGTGCAAATGTACTTGTATATCACTATCAAAACTTCTTATGTATGGCTGGAAATGTCAATGCTATACACAGTCCTCTATGATTGTGTATCTATCAAAAAGGAAGGTAACGTTGAGGAGGGAGAGGGTAGGTGTTAGTATGTTGGTTAAATAGGAGTTAGGGTTCAACAAAGGGCTAGATGACATTCTTCATGAAATTCACCTTGAGGAGCAAAGAAAGTATTTAACTTTATAACTTTTGTGAGAGAACAAGGCTCGGGATTGTGGCATTTGAGAAACCCTAAGGTTACTTGGTGTGCTTGTTGTGGAGTAGAGAGAAGGAAAGAATCTTACACACTCGTGGAATAAGTGACCAACTTTAGTTAGAATTGATTCTTATCTAGGAGTTGTTGATAGCTAGGGTTTCAGAGAGCTTGACTTGTAGAGTCCTAGGAGGAATGCTAAGGCTAGATAAGGGGTTTTGAAAGGGGGCCAAGGTCTGATCCTATAGGTCGAGGATAGGAGTATGAGATTCCAAGCTTAGGGTTAGGAAATGAGAGAGGAGAGGTGGAAAGGTAAGCGAGTAGGTTAGGGGATGGAGAAGGGAGGAAGGGTTTGGAAGGGTAGAAATCTAGGGTTTTATGTTAGGTGTCTAGTTAGGTCTAGGTCCTTAGGGTTTAGGTCTGCAATAACAAGGTCAAATCTAGGTATGACAAGCCAAGGAAACAAATGGAAGGGCCGAGGGGTGAAGGGAGGATTTACAACCTACAAACATATCTCGATAAAATTATTTGGTAGCAAGAGGAATACTTCATGGGGAAATTTGCTATATTGAAAAAATATTTGCACTATGATTTACAAGATCAGGTATTTGGTATTTAAAATTATCATTGTTATTGTACACGTTTATGCAGTTGCGTATTTTTTTTTGTTAACTAACCTACAGTGTTAAACTTTTTATGCATTTTATTGTGAACATACAGACTTTATTGCTTCATCAACAAAAAGTATTGCAAGCACATCAACTGCAATCTACTACTGCATTCGACATAATATATGCAAATATGTAATCAAAGGAAAATTAATATAAAGAAGTGAAAAATGATACATTCATATACACAAATTTCCAATCATATACAGTAGTAGTGAAAAATGGAACATCGTTCCCAATCTCTATACAATGGAAACTCGTTCCCTATACAAAATATGACAACTCGTGCCCTATACAAAATATGGCAACTCATGCCAAAATGCCACATCATGGATAGTGTACATAGGAGGGTATCTCAATCCTCCTTCCCACCCTCGGAGCTCCCAGGTGCAGCTCCAAAATCGATCTTCCTTTTCTTCGAGCTAGAGGAAGCTCGATCCTTCTGGACGTTTCAACCACCTCCCCTTGGGATCTAAAACGACAACAATCAAATGCCAAATCCTACAGGAAATTATACAAGTATAAAAAAAAATTTAAAAATCAAAATTAAGTTTTCAAATATTAAATAGCTCACCTCAGACGAGATCGTAAGTGGTGAGTGGGTTTCCCTCCTCCATGATCCAGGTCTCTTGGCAATGCCACCCTACAACATTTAAACAGTAAGATAAATCATACAATTTACTGCCTATGTTAATTTTTGTTAATATTGCATGAGATTTTAAAAAACTAATCAATCTCACAGTGAACACAACAGGCTGGTCCTCGGGGCTGGCAGGTGGAGCAGTCGACTGTACCTTGGGGATGGCAGGTGGAGCAGTGGGCTGGACAACCTGCTCTGATGCTAGGGTGGATGGCATAGAGGATGATGTAGCCACATCAATGTTGGATACAAAACTAGGGGGCACGGTGAGAGAGGGTGTGGACTATAGTGGGCGAAGTGGTGATGTATGGCGATAAACCCCAACTGGCTGTAGAATGGAATGGCCACCCTGGAAGGGGAAATGAGGGTGGTGGGGGGATATGGGGGAGGAGGTTGAGGTCTAGGATGGGGTAGAGGGATGGGTGAATGTGGATTGATAGCATATCGTGGTCGGAGGGGGGAGGGTAAACATGGGAGATTGCAAGGGAGGGGGTGGATGGGTGGGGTGGGGGTGAGTGAGTGAAGTTTGTGATGAAGAAGGGGGATATGGATGGAAGTGTAGTGGTGGATGGGAGGAAAGGGATGGATGGAACGAGGTGGGGAGGGATGAATGGAAATGGACATGTATGCCAAGGGATACACCTGGCATATATGGTGGGAAAAAGGTAGTCGATGGAGAGCACGGGGACATCACTTAGGGACCAATATGATATCACGTTCATTCATATTGGGGGGTTAACGATCAAAAAATTTTAAACCAATATATTGGTGCTATATTAAGGGTAAAAGTGTTTTTTTTATTTAGTATATAAATATCTAATATCATGAGCCATATTTTATTGAAGATGTTTTCCCACGCTCCTCTCCAATAGAATATTGATAGGCGTGGAGGGTTTCTGAAAAAACCATGTGATGTGTCCAACCTCTCCACAGTTGTAGCAAGTGAACGCTCACCTTTGTCCTTGACCTTGGTATCCTCCTCTGTATCCTCCTCTTCCACACCCATCGGTGTCCTCTCTCTATTCCCCGCACACAGTATGAATCGACAGCCATTTTTATCATTAGCTCAAAAGACCTGCCATATGACTGCGTGAAGCTGCATAGGGATTTTTTCCACAGTTTTTTTGGTGCATAGCATTTTTTCCCTCTTAGAGGAGGATCCCTCTAGAAGCAGTCAACCACAACAACAACAGAATCAAGGAGAACAGATTCAGATTCAGTCACTTCTCGCACCAGCGAGGCAGTGGATCAATGAAGGAAATCCATGCCAAGCCTTGCAAGCTGTAAGCTGTCTTCACTCCATTTCTCTTTTCCATTGTTCATAAAATCAATCAAAACCCAATTTAAATTTCCCCATTTTTCTTTTGGATGTCATGTATCATCTGCCGAATTAAATACTGTTTAGGAGGTTTTTTTGTATGGTGTCATCTCAATTTGAATAAACAAATCTGTTGGCAATAGTTTACTTTAGAAATATTTGTTTATTCCTGTCCTGTTAAGCTCTGGAGACAGTAGAATGACGATGTATTTTGGGTTTTATTGGGCTAGGGCTATTGGAGGATTGAAACTGTCTTACTAGCCTTCGAATTATTCTTTAAATTGCATAATTTAGAACCCAAAAAGATAATCTACTACTAAAATTCCTTAACATGAGAAATAATAAAACGTTTTGTGTCTTTACAGTGGCTCTGTATCAAACTCTTACAGTGACTATGTGGGAAGTCGTTGGATTTAGGGCCATTTCCATAGTTACAATACTCGCTGCTTGCTATACTACTGCTGATCAAGTATTGTACAATCAATAGTCGGCCTCTTAACTCCCAAATATTGGCTGGTACTCGCCGAGTATGTTGAGTATCCAAAGTCAATACTTACAGTACTCACAAGCACTTTTTCCTGCATTAGAAATGTAATTATTTGTATCTTTCTGTCCTGGGAAGTATGCTGGGTACAAGTATGCGAAGGACAAGTATGCCCAATGTATTGAGAACCCTGAGTCACTTTCATCGGCGAGTATGGGAATTATGGCCACTTCCCTTGAGGTCAGTTGAATAGTTCTTTTTGATTAAGTCATCTACAAGTTTGCAAAGCATTCTGAGTGCAGTAAGATCGATTAAATATTAATTTTTTCTCATGGGTTTCTTACGCTTCAGAGAAGTGTCTGATGGGGTACTCAGATAAGCATGGAATTATACAATGTTCCCCCAAGTTTTCAGGAACACAGGAGTGGGGAAACGTACATTGGGGATTCATTATGGGAATCATCCTTATATTTTTAATGCGGTAACATTGCTTGGCCCACTCAATCGTAATATTTGAGTCTACAAAGACTTTAATTGATTCAAACCGTTGTCTGATGCTGATTTCAGAAGGATCCAGAGTGCATACAATTCTGTACGATTGTTAGTTCCTAGCCCAACAACATATTTAAACAGAAATAGTGTTGTGTGTCTATGAAAAGGACCGTGCCAGCACCACATAAACCTGGTACCCCAAGTACAGATATGGCCAACTGTCACTAGTTAGGGTTTGGGTTACTGTTGGGACAGGCCCACATTGTTGTAATGGCAAGACCTTCGGGCTGCCTATAAAAGGATGTATTTTATATTGTAAAAGGGTTGGTTGGCATTTTGGGCATTTTAGGCCATCCAGCTAGTCAGATCATCAGTAGTCTGTTAGCTTACTGTTATTTTGTATTGTAACAATCCGCAGGGATTGACAGAGAGGGAAGAGTATATTGTAAGAGAGACAATATAGAAATAGAAAGAAGATCTAAGAGAGAAGATATTGAGCTGCATATACGGTGCAGCAGAACTGTGTTTTACCTTCCCCTGAGCTATAATGAAAACACAGTTCTGTGAACGTAACTTCCATCCTGGAGGTGAACCACGTTAAAATCATGTGTTATGTGATTGGATTATGTGTTATGTTACTTGTGCATTTATCAGTTATTTCATGAACTTTGTTTACAGTTTAATGAATGAATGTGTTAATCAGTTTACAGCAATATAGAAGGATAAACATAAGTTGAAGTCTTTGGCATGTTGTATGTGGGTTCATTTATGCTTTGCTTGAACAGTCACTAGTCGTAGTGTTAAACAGCCTGTCATGTTGAGTCTTGCAAGTCGACACGACCAACGCTAAGTGCGCTGAGCCACGGGGGTAGGTTATCGCAAGAAGGTGATACCGCATCGGCAGAGGAGCTGCGGTGCGCGATACCGTAGGTTAAGGGCTTAGCGTTGGGAGGAAGTTACGTGTCGCCTGGTGAACGGCGATGCGATAAGGTTGGAGATATCGCGAGTCAGTGAAAGTGCGCGACGTGGAAAGGGACCGCACGATAGTAGAAGGGAAATCTCACGGCTAGAAGAGCTAAGAGACGAGGAGATCGCGCGACGCGAGCAGAGGAGTCGCACGACGCGCAGAGAAAGAGACCTCGCAGCTAGAAGAGCTGCGAGTCGTAAGAAAAAGACGCCACAGAACCTGGTCCAAGACACTTGAGTCCTTGGCCAACCCATTAGAATCACTTCGGGTGAGACTTCAGGCTGCTTCGCGATCTGTCGTCGAAAGGGCCAGTGAGCTAGGGGTGTTGTTGGTTGATTATAGTAAACCCGGGTCTGCCCATGATAACCAACAAATGGTTCCGTTGCCGGCTTTGAACAAACAGAGCGCTGATGTTCTGGTGGCGTCCTACGAGAAACGAACTCAATGAGTGGGTTTGGTATAACCTGAAAGAGTTTGCTGAACGAGAGAACATGAGCCCTAAACTGAACACAGAGGCCTGGTTACAAAAACATATCATTACAGACATCCATGCGATATTTTTTACGACCTTTGGAAATGAGCTTTATGACTGGTTAGTAAAGCTAACTGATACAGGCATATTTCAAAAAGAAGAGATACATTTTCTAGACACCGGAGCTGATTCAGACCGTGGATAACCTTGATAATCCCCTCACGAGGGCAGTAGACTTCTGGCTTGCTAGTGTGCTAGGAGGCTTTGTCACAGAGTTTGCAGTTGACCAGACGAAAAGCTTCAGCGAGGCTGAGTGCTACTTCTTCAAAAGATATCGTGGTAAGTACCTAAGATATTTAAACTTGTCCATTAAGATGCTATTACATGAAAAAGGAACAATGGATCTAGTTTCAAATGAATAAGTAGAAATAGTAATGTCACAAGAGTTTGAAAGTGATTTTGATGACATTGGAAGAACACGAAGTGGAAATAAGTATAAAGTAGATTTCAGATCTCCAATATTTGAAGACAGTCCAGATAATACTAGACAGCAGAGTCCTAGTACTACAGAAGGTCCAGAAGGGGGTATCCCTTACCACCCTTACACCCCACAGAAACAGACCAAGACTCAGAACAATCCTGTAGGAACTCCATCTAGTAGCTCACAGACAGTACCTACCACCGCTACATTACCTTCACCTACACCGCCGAGTGGTAGTAACACAGTAAATCAACCTCCACCGCGTATAAATAGAATGGGGGATGATATGAAGTTACCTATATTTAAGGGAATAGGGGCAGAAGACCCAGAGCAGCATTGGTTTCTATGTGAAGCCATGTGGACCATTAAAACCATCAATGACGATAACCTTAAACTTGTACAGTTAGTCACCACACTCAGAGATCGCGCCTTAACATGGTACATAAAGTATACCACAGTACCCAGAACACTTGCCCAGGTCAAGACCGCCATGATTAAAGAGTTTAAGAAACCTAAGTCTGAGTCACAGTGCATAATAGAACTTAAAGACATCAAGCAGCCAGCTACAGAGTCGGTGTGGGACTTTGACCAGAAATTCAAAGCCCTTATAGACCAAGTCAGTTTTGAGTTCGTGCCGGAGCAGCATAAGGAATGGTTTATCGTAGCGCTGCTCCCTCACATCAGACTGCCGTTAATGCAGCAGAAACTCCAGACGCAGGATGACGCGTTGGAGATGGTGATGAAACTAGAGGCTTCACCTCTAGTTGAGAGCAGTACAGGCATGACAACTTTACAAAATCAACTGGCTAATCTCAGATTACAGTTGCACGAACTTAAGAAAGGGAAAGAGATTGCGTAAGAGATATGGTGCATAAAATGTAAAGCACAGGGCCATAGTAAAGACAATTGTCCAGTCTTTGTAGAATATATAGCAACAGGGGCTCCTAACCCCTTACCACAGACCCATGGACCATGGTGTGAAATATGCAAAATGCGAGGACTTCTACCTCACCAGTTCCCCTTACTTCAGAAGTACGTGCAGACACCTAAGAACCTATACTGCGTCTTCTGCAAGTCAGTGGGACATGATGAACATGATTGCAGAGCCTATGATATGATGGTTGGAGCAAAGCAAGACTTGTACATAGTCCAGTCAGAGACACAGGGTCCAGCAGCAGGACCACAGCCTGATCCAACTTACGGTGGCCGTGGAGGAGGATTTAGAGGACGAGGCCGTGGAGGAGGTTTTGCACGAGGAGAAGGCTTCGGTGGAGGAGAAGGTTTTGGCCGTGGTCATGACCCAGTTACTTGTTATAACTGTGGAGTTGTAGGACACTATGCTAGGGACTGTCATAGCCCCACTACCACATGTAATTATTGTAAATATTATGAACACACTATTGAGGAGTGTCCTACCTTGATAGCTAAGATCAGAGAACCTAAGACAGCAGTACACCAGAACATCCAGCTTATTGCTACTAAGCAGGCAGAGCCAGAACCAAGAGTCAATATTATGACTCGTAGCAGTGTTTCTACCAGTGGGACATCACAGGAGACGGAAAAGAACACAGGACAGCAGTGGGTGCGCAGAGCTCCTAGTAAAGCAACACCACTCAACCTACAGAAGAACAAACAAACATTTTAGGAAGCTAAGGCTTTCTTTGATGAACCTACACAATCAGGATCGTAGGTACTGCCATCTAGGGGCGTACCGCAACAAGCACCTTGTGGCGATAGCCTTGTACAGACACCGCAGGCTACCACATCAGGAAGATGCGATGAGGACGAGATGACAGGAAGTGTACATTCCTTCCTGCGGAGTTGTCTAAAACTTGTAAGAAATGAGCAAGCTATCACAGAACTTTAGCGCATTATAGATCAGTGTCAGCCATCTTCTTCTGCGAGCAGTACATAGTGTGCTCTTCATAATATTACAGGACATACAAGAACGGGAAGAGAGATGCGACTTACAGCGCAGGTGGGAGAATTTGAAATGGATGAGGTAATCCTAGATCTAGGATCGGACGTAAATGTTCTGACTAAGCAGACATGGGAACAGATGGGTAGCCCTAAGTTAATCAGATCGCCTATCCACCTAATATTAGCTAACCAGCAGCGAGTATCACCTCTCTGTCGGCTACCGCAGGTGCCAGTTGACATTGACGGAGTTCGTAGCTTCGCGGACTTTGAAGTTATAGAAATCATTGGCGACAGTAAACTGTATCCAACACTACTAGGCATTGATTGGGAGATCGGTAACATGGCTGTTATCGACCTAAAGAGAAGACAAATGACCTTTGAGGACGCACAGATCCGGGTCATCACACCGTTGGATCCTTCCCAGGGTCCTAGATATATTGAACCTATCCGAGCAGAGGAGGAGGCACGTAACATGGAGAGTCTCTATCAGATGACCACAAACCAGAGCGACTATGTCAATCCAACGACTGATGGGAACATTAGTTGGCGATGCGACAGCTCATGCGCATCGGATTCAGATGTTGGTCTAGAGAACTGGCAGAACAGACTTCACGAAGTCTCAGCGCATAGGTGCACGTACTTGACTAAGTCACTGCGATGGATTGGCGCAGAGATCAATGAGATTCCATCGTATCATGGTCTGACAGATATCCAGGACTTCCTTGAGCAGTTTGAGCAACAAATTCCTTACGAGCAGAGGATCGCAGCTATGGATCTTGCAGTACGAGCCACACCTGCAAGATGGTGGTACGCGCATAAAGAGAACATTGCATCATGGGATGATATTGCGAGATTGATGGCGATCAGATTTTCTGTCGACAGAGAGTATGTCTCGTAGAAGTACACCGGAGAGAGTGACCCCAGGTCACACATTCAGACATGCGAACAGAATTGGTCGGACATTCCCGAGGATGAATGGGTTCACCGATTCATTCATACTTTGGACACAGTTCCAAGGAACTGGTATACAGAGACTGAATTGCGCAAGGGAACAACAACATGGCCACTTATGATAGATAGCTTTCTACTCACCTTCGCTTTTGAATCTAAGTATCCAGGTGTTGATCAGGCCCTACAAGTAATAAAGAGCAAGATATTTGAAGACTGTACCATATCAGTGCTAGCTCAACCTGAGTGGGCTATCTAGCTAGAAGAGGCGTTAGAGTGTTATAATTTTACATCAGAACCAGAGGAGGCAGATGAAGACCCTCGCAACACCAACATTCCAGAGTCAGAAGGGACTCGCGATGTTGAGGGACCACAGTTAGAGATTCCAGCAATCACAGAGCCCATCAAGATTAAAAAGATCAATATTGGGATAGACACAGAACCTAAGTTTGCCTCTATTGGAGATTATTGGAGCGATGAAACAGTCAGACAGATCACCGACTTGTTGCATGACTATCAGGACCTATTTCCCACCAAGTTCACAGAGATGAAGGGAATAGTTGGCGACCTGGGAGTCATGAGGATACCATTGAAGGAAGATGCTAGACCAGTCAAGCAACGCCCATATAGATTGAATCCGTGCTACAAACAAAAAGTAAAGGATGAAATCGATAAGATGCTAGCAGCAAGAATCATTGAGCCGGTAGAAGAAAGCGAATGGGTTAGCGCCATGGTCGTGCAAGAGAAGAAAACCAAAGGGGACATCAGGATCTGTGTTGATCTACGCAAGCTCAACGATGCATCACTTCACGATCCATTTCTGACACCATTCACTGATGAAGTGTTAGACAACGTGGGAAAACAAGAGGTCTACTCCTTCACCGATGGCTTTTCAGGCTATCATCAGATCATAATCCATCCAGAAGATCGATCTAAGACCACCTTTGCAACAGAATGGGGCTCGTTCCAGTATACGGTAATGCCCTTTGGTCTTAAGAATGCACCAGCTATATTTTCTAGAGTAGTATTTGCTGTATTTAAAGAATACATCCATAAATTCCTAGAAGTATATTTTGATGATTGGACTACATTTGGACTAATCGACAAGCACATAGAAGACTTAAGACTGATGTTAGAGAAATGTAGGCAGTACCAGATCTCTCTAAACTTGAAAAAATGTATATTTTGTGCACCATTCGGTATTTTGTTGGGTCATATTGTGTGCAGACAAGGCTTGACGGTAGATCCCGCGAAGATCGCCATCATTGTAAATCTTCCAGCACCCAAATCAGTCAAGCAACTGAGGACAGTACTTGGTCATACCGGGTACTACAGAAAATTCATCAAGGGCTACGCAAAGATTACAGCGCTGATGGAGAAATTGCTAAAGAAGGATGTAAAATTCCTATGGAATGAGGAATGTCAGCAGAGTCTAAACACACTTAAAGTGAAGATGGTTACAGCACCCATCCTAGTATTTCCAGACTGGACTAATCCATTTCATGTACATGCGGATGCATCAGGCATCGCACTAGGGGTTGTATTAATGCACCCAGGAGAAGGGGACATTGACCATCCTATCACATACTCCAGTAGAAAGCTCGACAGCAGAAAAGAACTATACCACCACAGAAAGAGAAGGGTTAGCTATGGTGTACGCGCTGCAGAAGTTCAGGCACTACCTGTTGGGTGCCTCATTTAAGATGTTCATAGACCATTCCGCGTTAAAGTATTTGGTTAATAAGCCAGTGTTAGGGGGGAGAATCTGTAGATGGTTACTCCTCTTTCAGGAGTATGATTTTGAAATCATTGTGAAACCAGGAAGACTGAATGCCGGACCTGATCATCTGTCGCGAATAGACTCAAGAGAAGAGCCAAGTAACCTAGATGACAATCTGCCAAATGCACTGTTGTTTTCTATCCAGATCGTAGACGATTACTATGTCGATATTATTCAATTTCTCACTACAGGACTAGCACCTGAGGAGTTTACTAAGCAGTAAAAGAAGCAGTTGGTTGTTAAAGCAGCAGACTTCACCCTCATCGCAGGACACCTATACAAGTTAGGTCCGGATGAAGTTTTGCGCAGATGTGTGATGCCGCATGAAAAAGAGACTATCATGAGGGAGGCACATTTAGGAACCGCAGGAGGTCATTTCGCAGGAAAGCCGACTGCGCAGAAAATCCTAGAGGCAGGATTATGGTGGCCTACGTTGCACAAAGACACTAAGGACTTTTGCAGATGCTGCGATATCTGCCACAGGGTAGGGAAACCCTCGCGACGCGATGAAATGCCGCTGCGACCGCAGGTCATGCTGTGCGCATTTGACAAATGGGCTATAGAATTTGTGGGTCCTATCAACCCATCAGAAAAGCGCACTGGTGCGAGATATATCATCACTGGAACAGAGTACCTCACCAGATGGGTAGAGGCTAAAGCAGTAAGAAATTGTGATGCTGCTACAGTCGCACAGTTCCTTTTTGAAAACATCATCAGTAGATTTGGATGCCCAGTAATTTTGATGTGCGACCAAGGTACCCATTTCTTAAACATCACTATTGAGGCCTTGACAGAAGAATTCCAGATTCAGCACCATAAGAGCACTCCCTACCACCCACAGGCTAATGGTATGGTGGAGGCCTTTAATAAGATTTTAGAAAATGCTCTTACTAAGATCTGCAACAGCCAAAGGAACGATTGGGACCTTGGAGTTAACGCTGTATTATGGACGTATAGGACCACATGCAAGAAACTTACGAGACACACACCTTTCAGCTTGGTGTATGGACAGGAGGCTGTTATGCCTATGGAATATATTCTTCCCAGTTTAAGAATCGCTCAAATTACCAGGATGACTGATACAGACACAGTGGAGGAAAGGCTAGCACAGCTGCTTGCCTTAGAAGAAGACAGATTCATCACCGACTTCCATCAGAAAGTGCAGAAAGCACGAGAAAAAGCTTGGCATGACAGACACATTAAGAATAATACTTTTCAGATCGGAGACCTAGTGCTCCTCTATGACAACAAATTCATTAAATTTCCCTGAAAGTTCAAGACGCATTGGCTAGGGCCATATCAGATACAGTAAGTTACAGAGTGAGGTGCCGTTCAGCTCAGCCAGCTGAATGGGGAGCTTCTTCCCACTTGGATTAATGGCAGTAGGTTTAAGCTCTATAGTGATAGCCACCCCGCCTCTCAGCCCTAGCTTAGCCAGTTTATGGTGGTGCAGATATCTAGTGTAGTTGAAAGGAGGAATCGCACCGGGAACTAGTCTACACCGGCAGGTATTTTCTAAGTATGAGGAATCGCATAAGGTCGGTTCAGTTTTGCGCAAGTCATCAGTGGCTTGTGGGGAAAAAAAAAAAAAACTTAAGTATTGTTTTACGTAGGTGATGTGGAGTCGCACCGCGGCAGTGCGACGTTTCCTCGTGCCACGTACCCACTTTACAAGGAAGCAGAGGGCTAGTCAAGTCACCTTCTGACCAATAGTTAATGAGGACATGACCGGTATATCTTACCGTAGATTTGGCAGCAGTATAATAAATTTTTCCAGATTTCGTAAATCTTCGACGAGACTGGCGCCTGTACACACGCGTTTCGAGGGAAATTCGATCGGATTTCCGCATTTATGAAGGATCGGATGACGGGTGTGGTCTTGTCCAGGCATTTATTACGATCGACGGGTTCAGTCTAGATGACCATTGTGTCTGGGATTATCATATTGGGCATAAAAGCAGAAAGTATTCAATTGGGACGGTTACGTTTGCAGAAAAACTGAGAGCTATAGAGTAAGTTGTTAAGAGTTCTTTGTGCAGAGCTCAGTTGGTTACAGAGTGCTGTGATTTTTAAAAGTTGCAGCCATTGCACGTCTACCATTTTACACTAAGTGGGTTCTATCTGAGGAAAAACCTCTAGAAAACGTTTTGAGAAGGTTTCAGCGTCACGGCCTTGCAGGTGCTATGACGACGCCATCTAAGGGTGCTCTGCCAAGTTCATCACAGTCCAGACAGCAACCACAAATGAGGAGCCAATCTCAGGTCAATGAGGAATCCAGTTCAGATCAGGAGGAAGAAGTTCATAGCACAACAGACTACATTATACCATGAGTTGAAGACACACCAGAGGTAAAAATTCCTAAGAATGCCAGGTATACTATTCCCATACCACCCATTGATTCTCGAGTAAAGGAAAATGGAGATCTAGTAGGATATGCTGCTGTTGTTAAATTTGTAGATTATAACCTAGGATATGGTAAGACATATCCTCAGTTCAAGCCGGACAACTATCTAAATATTGAGAAGAACCCAAGGACAGGGAGAGATGAATATGTTCCCCTGCCACATGTCCAGATTCTTGAGCGGTTAGGTATGCTCAATTTGCTGAGATTACCTCATTTTGGATGGGGTGCAAAGGTTAATGCCGCGGTACGCATCTTAATTTCTTGTGTACATGGCGGGTACCTCTAGCTAGGCAACAAGGTTGACCTGAATGTCGATTTGATACATCGCATCACCGGCCTGTCCAAGACTAGTAAGCACCCTGACATACAGACAACAGGAAAAACCAAGGACTCCAAGTTACCGCAAGCCCTAGTAAATAAGTATCAGCTACAGAGAGGAGGACGGGCTTATGACATCTCAAGCATTACAAACAATACACTTAGATTTACAGCCAGTCTGCTCGCAGGCAGACTGTTAACCAAGGTTCGACCAAAGGAAGTTACAGGATCCGTAATTCACCTTTCCATACAAGTTACCGAGGGGGAACAGTTCAATTGGTCTCTATTTTTATTAAATATGCTTCAAGAAGATTGCTTGGCGACTCAGGATGAAGCAAACCACCCTTTCCATTTCTCGTGGTTGCTTATACTTTGTGCATTTTTCAGATGGAAGGAGCCACCCCATACCCAGTTTCCACAGATAGCAGGTGGCGCGCCCAGAGGCGTGCACTATGCCAGCTTATGGGAGACCAACAGCCCAGCCAAGAAAGCGGTGAATACGATGGTATTCCATGACTACTATAAGCTATTGATGAAGGTCATTCAAGAGACACCACGGCTCAGCACGGAGACTGTGGACATATACGATAGCCGTCTTAATTTTATGGCAGACAGCCATTTAATCTGTCTGCAACCAAAAAGGACTAAGCGGGATGATTGGGCCCCTGGCTCGTTCAGGATGACAGCACAGGATGTCGAAGGAGTCACAAGAGACTTCTATGACCAATGGAAGCAGGAATATGAAGATACTGCACCGCTATCATCAGACACTGCACAAACAGACCCCCAAGACAAGGGCAAAGACAAAACAGAGACCCAGAAACAAGGAACAACAGAAGTGCCACCACTAGGCGAAAAGAGAAAAGATCCACCGGAAGGGCCAACAGAGGCACACACGACAAAGGATGGAGGACAAGAGACCACAGAGACACCACAGAAGAAAAAACAGAAAACCTCAAAGCCAACTCTGAAGACCGCATTAACAGACGATGACTATGAACTCATCGCAACAAGGACGTGTGACACATTGAAGGACTCACTTGACGCGATGAAGGCATCGTAGGAAAAGAGACAGAGCACAGTAGAAAAGCAGCTTCTAGACTTAAATTTAATTACAGAGAAGACTCCCATGATGCACATTCCACCGGTAAAGGCGACCGCTGGAGAAACTTCGACACCGTCGATGTCCCACGAGGAAAGCTTAGAAAAAGATTGCCTCAATACCGTGTTAATTCCACCAGGGAGTATTCGATTCCCTGTGACAATGAAGGACCCACCAGTTCACTTTAGGAAACCCATCGAGGTTAACCTTGCATAATTTCATATTGATCAGTTGCAGATGATCCAGCAGCAGCTAGGCGCAGAGCTCAGGAGTAGAGAGCTCGAGACTTACAAGCATAATACGCAGCTGAAGCAACAGAATGCAGCACTTGCTATCAGTGTTCAGAAAAAGGCAGACGAAGTACGAACATATGAGGAAAGAGAACAAGATCTCTCTCAAGTCTTATAGAGCATCACATTGGAACTGCCCCAATGTAACATTGAGTTCGCCTTACCAGTTCCGCAGAAGCTTAGAAGAGTAGCAGACAGAGTAAAGGCTCTGGAAGAAACCGTGGCTAGGATGGACGAAGAAGTGGTTAGGATGAAGGTAGACCACGAAGAGCAGATCGACAAGCTTGAGGCTCGCGTACGAGACACCTCCTAGGAAGAACAGAAAGCACGAGTAGAAGCCCTTTAACTCACTTCTGCACAGATGCAATCTCGCATCGACGAAGCACGGTTAGTACTAACCAATGCGACGAACACATGGGCTGAGTTAGATGAGCTGCCGGAGAAAGTAGAAATTCAGCAAAGTATTCAGTAGGTAGAGAATACTGCAGCGGCAATGAAAGAAGAAATTAAGGGCTTGGTAGCTCTTCAAAAGATGAGGAAGACGAAGGAGATGAATCGCTTGCAGCAGGAAGCGCAACAATTAAGAAAAAGGAGATACACATTAATGACCTGCTTCAACCATATCAAGAGCAAATCATAGAGATAGTCGATACGGTTGAGTAGAAAGTGAAGGAGTTCACTACCACCAAGAGAAAACTGACGCCACAGAAGACGTCAGTATTAGTCAAGCTTTGCTTGACTCGACACGAGAGCGTGTCGAAGTGATGCAAAAGGAAGTCGTAGGACTTCGAGACAGGTTGTAGAGGACTTCGCAGGAAGCCAAGGCAAAGCTACAGAAGGAGAAGCTCGCTGGTAGTGGCTCGGGGATGAGCCACAAGTAAGTGTTAGGGGACTGTTGGAGCAGGATCCCGCAGCTATAGAAGAAGCTGCTAGTTTAGCGGATAGATAAGTTTTGGCGAAGAGAAGATAAGATAGAGCTACGACGTCGTAGCACGTTTCCAGCTATAGAGCAGAGCCGGAAACCATGAAGAAGAAGACAGAGAAGTCAAGGAAGATGACTGTACATGAGTGGCCGAGAAGAGAGAGCTCACCCACTGCATTGAAGGCAGTGGCAAAGACAGGAGGGCTCAGTAACCCTCATAAAGGAAAAGGAGCAACGAGGTTGAAGCATTGAAGACGAAGGACAGAAAAGCGAAGCGGTGCACAGTACCCATGATCAGCGTCGGGAAGCATGGAAGACTGCAGAGAGCTATGGTGTGACGGAAAGCGGCTACCTCAAGTACAGATATGGCCAACTGTCACTAGTTAGGGTTTGGGTTACTGTTGGGACAGGCCCACAGTGTTGTAATGGCAAGACCTTCGGGCTGCCTATAAAAGGATGTATTTTATATTGTAAAAGGGTTGGTTGGCATTTTGGGCATTTTAGGCCATCCAGCTAGTCAGATCATCAGTAGTCTGTTAGCTTACTGTTATTTTGTATTGTAACAATCCGCAGGGATTGACATAGAGGGAAGAGTATATTGTAAGAGAGACAATATAGAGATAGAAAGAAGATCTAAGAGAGAAGTTATTGAGCTGCATATGCGGTGTAGTAGAACTGTGTTTTACCTTCCCCTGAGCTATAATGAAAACACAGTTCTGTGGACGTAACTTCCATCCTGGAGGTGAACCACGTTAAAATCGTGTGTTATGTGATTGGATTATGTGTTATGTTACTTGTGCATTTATCAGTTATTTCATGAACTTTGTTTACAGTTTAATGAATGAATGTGTTAATCAGTTTATAGCAATATAGAAGGATAAACATAAGTTGAAGTCTTTGGCATGTTGTATGTGGGTTCATTTATGCTTTGCTTGAACAGTCACTAGTTGCAGTGTTAAATAGCCTGTCATGTTGAGTCTTGCAAGTTGACACGACCAACGCTAAGTGCACTAAGCCATGGGGGTAGGTTATCGTAAGAAGGTGATACCGCACCGGTAGAGGAGCTGCGGTGCACGATACCGTAGGTTAAGGGCTTAGCGTTGGGAGGAAGTTACGTGTCGCCTGGTGAACGACGATGCGATAAGGCTGGAAATATCTCAAGTTAGTGAAAGTGCGCGACATGGAAAGGGACCGCACGATAGTAGAAGGGAAATCTCGCGGCTAGAAGAGCTGCGAGACAAGGAGATTGCACGACGCGAGCAGAGGAGTCACGCGACGCGCAGAGAAAGAGACCTCGCAGCTAGAAGAGCTGCAAGTCGTAAGAAAAAGACACCACAGAACCTGGTCCAAGACACTTGAGTCCTTGGCCAACCCATTAGAATCACTTTGGGTGAGACTTTAGGCCGCTTCGCGGTCTGTCGCCGAAAGGGCCAGTGAGCTAGGGGTGTTGTTGGTTGATTATAGTAAACCCGGGTCTGCCCATGATAACCAACAAATTTTAATGATTTTTAAAGAGTCCTTGGGCCTGGAAAAGACCTGTCGTGGTATTGATTAAGTCTTGTAATCCAATTTATGGATATATGCAAAATAGGACCTATTACATACATCTCAATTAGGACAACTGAGCACTTTTTTACTTTAATAGGCCTTCCAAAATTGCTGAAGGGTGCAATCACTTCATAAACATCAGTTTGCAGTTTCTCAACTTTGTTGCTTAATAATGATGGCATATTGATATTATCTCATTAAAATTTGTAGTGGGATGGTACATTTCATGCCCCCCTCACAATATTCACCATCTTCCATCCATGTTATACATTAATTGAATTCAGATCTTATTTAATTGGGTGGTTGATTTGACTTTTCTTAGGGCATTAGAAAAATCATTCATTTGCATATGATACAAATTAAAATAAAATGGAGAAAGTGAGCATATAAATAACACACACAAGAAATAGGAACAAGAGTGGCTTCAGGATAGCATCATTCCACATCTAGTCAGCAACTCTTCCAAATATAAGAGTTGAGTTGGCTCAGCACTAGATTGCTTGTGGATTGCTTTCCATCCAACCCAATTCAACAGCATCATCACATGAATGTCAGCTTCAAGTTGAGGCAAAGATATGAACAATGAACATCGATCAAGGCTTGTGGTAGTATAAATGTAGGTCTTCATTGTGCCAAGAGGTGCTTTCTACATTCCATGTGGGTTATATGTGTCACATCTGTAATGCATGTTGACTTAGAAAAGACTTACAATTAATACATTAAATATATAATGCTCGAATCTCATTGGTACTTTTCTTTGTTGTTTGTAGTTAATGGATTTATAAATCTCTTGCAGGTGTAATCATGTAGAATTAGAACAAAAATATTGCTTTTTACCTGAGTATAGCCCATGGAACCAAAAACATACATGTTTGGATTGTAACCATACCCAGATTGAGGCTGGAAATTTGAAAACAGAGGCCTCTGAAAAGAGGTAGGGTTTGCCATAGATTGGGGCTTCTTATCACTCAAAGGTATTGCTAAAGATACCGATAGTTCCTGATCTAGAAATCAAAAAAAGCTTGCAGATCTTAACATATTTTACTAATCAAAGTATGATGAACGAGGCAAAATTTCAAGAAACAATTGTCCTCATTGTTTTTTTTTTCTTTTTACCTTCAAGAACATATTTCCCTGTTTTTTCAATAGATTTTATGGCATTGGGATGGTCAGCATAATGAACAAAGCCAAAATCACGCTTTGGCTGCCTAGGATTTTGTTCCAATAAGACGACTTTAGCATAGAAGTATGCACAATTTTTACTTTTTGGGGTAGCTTTTTGGTACTATATGGAGTGTTTCCTTATGTCATTCAAGACTAAGAGTTGATGCCTCGAGTTGAGATTTTATTAATCATCTTGTGCAAAATATATATGTTTATCTAGAGATGCATTTCAGAGACTCTTAAACTTGTCAAACTCATTGTTCTAGCAGAAATAATAGATATTTTTTGTCTACTCTGTGATCCTTTACTTCTGGAATTCTCAATATAGCATATATTCTAGTTTATACTTTGATTTTGCTGAAATCTCTTCTCTTTGTAGTCTTTTGACTGTTGAAATTAGGATGTTAAAAATATTTATTTCTTTCAATAGATTATGATTTTAGCATAATTTCCTGCAAGTCTTTACAGGTTTCCTAGAACTCTAATGTATCTTGGGAAAATCCTATGAAATATTTTTTAAACATTCTAAAACTCTACTGTCAATCTAACATTCTTTAAGTCAATTCCAGATGTTTGGTTTGAAAAGCAGTCATATCCATATTCATGCTTGAATATCGATAATACTATGGTTGATACAGGGCGTCACCACAATAATGGACACAATAATGACCCCAGTGAGCTTGAAGCCCTCATCATGTGGAGTTGGTTGCATTTGACAGGCCCCTAGTTCAAGTGGACTTTACCATGATAATGTCATGTTAGAGTTCATAGCTACCCAGGGATGAATATTTATAGTACATACTGATTGTCTTCGGAAATATTCTTAGAAGAGAAAATTTAGGGCTAATCTTTACTATTTGCCTAATTTTTTTTAATGTTCTTCCTATGAAAAATTAACTAAATCCATAGGGCTATTTTCCCAAATTTGTCAAACAAATAAATAGTTCACAACTTAAAAATATTTGTATAGCTCCTTACAATTTTCTCGAATTTCTGGCCAGATTATTGTTATATTATTGTTACTGTTAAATTAAGGCTTCAGAGAGATCCATTTCTTTCACCTGATTTTGACAGAAATTACTGTATTTTGCAATATTTCATTGATAAAAAACTACTTACAAACATCAGTATTTGCACTCCTCTCATCCTTATCTCCATTCTGCCATTTATCCATATGCTTAGAGGACATTGAATCTTAAAACCATGGATCCATCTGCTTCTCCTCTACCCATTTAGCAGGTTCTGAAGAAAACCTTATAAAGGATTGATAAGAATCTGAATACACCACAGGTTTCTTACTACCTCCTATTTCTGTTGCTTCTTTTTGGATCAATGTGTCTACTTTGACACATTCCTCATTTCCCTTAACTGACTTCTTGTCATTATCAAAGCATTTAGTATAAGATTTTTCATATGCATAAATCTTGTATGCATCATGCTATCTAGTCACACTAGTTGCCACTGGATCCACTAAAGCAGTTGCAGCCTCTGCAACACATGCAGACGTAGCTTCTTGAGCCCGGTGATGTCGTTTAGAGGGAGGCAGGGCAACTTCATCACTCGGTAGGCTACTTCACAAATGGTATTTATCATCCTTTGGTGGAAAACACATTCAAAATTAGTTTGTGTGTGAGGTCTTGTTGGTAATCAAATCTTTACATATGAAATTATTATTCTTTGATGAGTTAAGGGAAGATCGAACAAATTTCCAAAGCCTTGGATACTATTATCTGTGTGCATCATTGAGCAAGTTCCAATCTACATAATAATGGTTGAAAAATATACAGAAAAATTAGTAACTTAGATAGAGTCGAGGGGAATGAGCAGACTCAAGGAAGGATCCACATCCTTTGAATTAAACAACATATCAAATCTTGGAGTATATCTCCAACACTGCTTTCTTTGTGCATTTGATAGGGTTTATGTGGTTTGAGCATTCTTTGTTCTTTTAGAATTGATAGCTTATACATCCTATAAGGACCATGAGTGGCCATTTGCATGTCATGAGGATATTGGGTGACTTTTAAAAACATCCCTTGGTCTTGAGGATGGGTCATTTGATGTTTTCAAGGCAATTTTCGTCGATAGAATCATTGTATGTTGGTTGTGAGCATGGTTACACTAGAGTTCTTGCTAAAGTTTGTACCGAAGGTCTCCCACAAGGCATTGAACTACACACTAATGAAATTATTGTGGATATTTCTATTGATAAGTATTCCAATTTTTGTGATAAGTTTAGAAAGCACACACTTCTCTGGATTTTTCTCAAGGACATCATAATGCCTGGGTTATGGAATTCTAGAGGCCACACAACATAATTTTCCAAGTACCTTAATCCCAACAAAAGGATTTTATTTTTTGTTTTCATTTCAATAAGATTCATTGTCCTTCTATTGTGTCTCATGGCCCTTGGATTTGCTATAACACCTTAGTGGTGTTGTCTATATGGGTTTAGAATTTCTCAGCTGAACAATTTGTTCAACCATGTTTCTTCGTGAGCATAGAATTTCATGGTATTCCCATGCAATTTTGGTACTTTTTGGATATCATTTATGTGTTAATTGGGGGGTTTATCTATCATGTTTCTCATAATTTTTTAAACCCTGCACCCTTAGATCAATCTGGTTGAAATTTAATTTGTCAAATGCTATGAAGGAACTTGTCTTCATGAGGGTTGGGGATAAAGTTATCAAATAGAAGATGAGGTATAACACCCCCCAAAATAATTTATTTTTGTTCCATAGTCCATATTGTCACCCCTCATTTTGCATGGGTTTCCACTTGTGATTTCATCAAAGTTTAGCAGGGATGACATGTTCATGGGTTGGATGTTCATGGTATTTTGCTTGATTACATTAGGTGACCGAGTATGCAATTCTATCTGTGTGTATTTTCCAACATCGCAATTGGAGGGTGAGATACAAATAACAATTATGGAATGAAATATAATATTGTAGAAAATAAAATAATTTTGGGGTTTAGAAAAGGCACTAGCATGAGGAGAAAGGGTTGGGGAGTCTACTGTTTGAAAGAGAGTAAAATGACCCAAAATGACAAGAGATGATCCAAAATCACCTATTCAATTTACAAGAATAGCTTTGATAGTTTATTTATCTACCTGAAGTTGTGTGGACAGGGAATTAATTGACAATATGGAAGTAGTCCTACTCCCTCCCATCACTGGAATTATTGAATAAAGTTATATTTGGTAACCAACATTGGCGTAAAAAATTAGGAATGGATGAATAACACATAAATCAAGGGCTATGTGGGTACTTGAACATATATTAAATGAAATGGGGATGGACCAAGCTACCTACAAATGTAACCATAGTTGGCATAACTATGGTCGAGATATACCCACAGAGTGTCAGAAATGAATTCCGGGTCGAACCAATACTCGAATCGAGCTTTGTTACCCTTGCGATGCTATGGTACCCCATGGAAATTATAATTAAGTGATCTTTGATGCTTGTTCATGGAGCACCTGGTGTCATACATGTGTAAGATGATGATTAAATCCCTAAGTCACTACTTGATGGACCTTGTTGCATAAATATGTCTTAATGAATACATTTTATGTAATGTTGATGGATTTTTATAGTATTATGTGAATATATTCTAGCATGTGGTGGGATTTCTCTAAGAAAAATAGGCTTCTTTCTAATTCTAGGTTAATTTGGGGCATGTCTTAGGCTTGCTTGGATTTCACATCAATTATTAGACCTGGGATCAAGAACTTTTGTTTGCTATTTGATTGCAGCGACATCGTCATTAATTTTGTTTGCTATTATTTTGTCACCACAAACTGATAATTGCATTCTCATTCTTTACTTCTTTCTCCTGACGACAGAATGCTGCTGTCTTTCCCTTTCTCTTGTCTTCTTGAAAATAGTTCTTTACTTCCTTTCTACTCACCACTCCTTCAAATTATGGTTACTTGGTGGAAACCACTGCAAGACCATAATCTTCGAGAGTTTCTCCCTGCTGTGTCAACTGCAATGACCTCTCTTTTCACTTTCTCTATCTTCAATAGAATTTCTTCTCTTCCATACTTTTCTTAATTGAATCGACATGATACTTTCTGCATAATATTTTATAGGAGCTATTTTTGCGCTCCCACTTTTTATTGACATCATGGTACCCACTAGTCCCTTTGACCTATTTTAGTGGTCATCTATTAGACATTAATAAAATTATCTTATCTTATCTTATCAAGTTTGGGTTTCTCATTAATAAAATTATCTTATCTTATCCGACACCATCTCTGCTTCTCAAAGTAGTCTTTAGTCACTCTTCTTACGAAATATCACTCAACATTTCCTTCACTATTTCTGCCATCATCGAAACCTCTATAGATCTAAAGTATTCTAATGCTTCTCCCTCTTTAGCTATTACCACAAGCTCATCAACATCATCCTCTTCCATGAGGAATCCAACTTCCATAGGCTTCTTATAGCCTCTTCCACTGTCTAACTTATGTTTGAAGTTGCTTTACAACTTCATGTTCGCATTGCATGTCAGGGAAATCTATCTCCACTTTCAAATCTCAAAGCTTGAAGCTTGTCAACCACTTTGACTTCATTCTTGGCTACACTTTCTGCCCCCTCAACTTGAAAATCACATGTTCACATTTTCTCACCTCTTTTCCTTTTCTTGTCTCCTTTTTTGGAGATCTGTCCAACTCATGGCTACATATCCCCTCGTCTTCAAATGAGCAAAGTTACTCTTCAAGGGGTTTTCAATATTCTTTAGTATCCACAACATCAAATCTGAGCTCTGTTTCCCTAAAATATTTGGGGCACTTGTGATGGGTTTTTCATCTTTGAATCTTTCTTCAAATATTGTTGGTCTACAAAATTCTTTGGGGTCCTCTTCAACCTTTTTTGCTGGCTTCTTTATCTTTTGTTTTCTTCTTCACAACAGTTGTCTTCATCGGAGTTTCTTATCCTTCCATTGTGCAATTTATTCTTCACAAACTTCTTCCATACTCTGTTTAGAATCCCTTCACTCCTCAGGATTCACTTGTTTCTCTCCTTGACAATAGGTTCCAATGCCACAACTATTTGTTGGGATCATCCGAGTTAACAAGAAGCCTCCAAACTCACTATACTTTCTCTGATAGTAATTGATGCAAAGAGACTAAGCCCCCTGTGAACTAGAGCAAAGTGCAAACACAGTGGAACAATGACAACTCAAATGCATATGTTTTTGCAAATTAATTTATCAAAGGCATCACTCATCATCATCTATATGCATTATTTATAATAGAGGTTATCACAATAGAGATTAAATGCCAACTATAAACTCTGTTATTCTTCTCTTAAATCATGTCGAAATCCATAAGTCCAGTTGCTAAATTGCAGAGCAAAAATAAAACACTCAGAGGTCTTTATAGAGGAAAAGCCCCATTTACTACCAAGTCTCACATAGAACTTTTCCCTAGAATCCCCTCCCCCTTTCACAACAATTCCATGAAGCTTTATCTTCGTGGTGGAATGGTTAGATTAATTGGAAGTTTTAACTACTTCTAAACTCTGTTACCATCTGTCATTTCCATTTAAATCCTGACCCCATTTACAAAGACTAATGTGAATGCCATCGTGTACTTTATCACTGGTGGAGTGGCATTCTAGCAAAGCACAAAAAACCACTAAACAAACAACATCAACTATACACGCATCCTTTATCCATATTCCATGGTGTTCTAATTGGCATGGTGAGAAAATATTGTGAAAGAGAAATCCATAGGTAATTGTAGAGGTTCATGTCAGTTAAGTTACATGTTCTTTAATTTTCCATCACTTTGTCAAAAATTCTAATGTTAAAATGGGCATTTACAACTTACACAAGGATTTCTTAGATGCACACAACAATGAAACTAAATATGTAAACATGTACTCTACCATGTTTCCTTCAAAACTTGTATCTCAGATTTGCCACCACCACCATCTAGTGCACCCAAAGTGTCACCAAAGTTACTCCCTGACACCATTTTGTCTAATTATTTCCTAGTTGCACAAAAATACATGCCCAAGTTTCAATACTCGTTGAATTCAGATGATTACACTTGTTGAGAGTTCTTCTAATAGTATAGACCTTTCTATGTTTACAACATTTCATTTCTTGGGAAAAAAATCTTTGCTGCACAAAAAGAAGACAAATTTGCTTATTAAACAGAGAGTGAAAATCAAGCTCAGGTGGCTTCTTGAACTACATGCTGAGACTAGGGTAATATTTTTTTTTTAAATGAACTGCATAGGTGCTGTGAATCATCACTGCTCTACAAGACTATTATCATTTCCTCTAGAAATCCTCCAAAATGAAATATCCTCAACATTTCCTCTGACTCATCAGTTGCTTCTTGGATTTTATCTTTTTTGTAAACTGTACTTTCTCTGCAGAATCCTTTAAGCTTTCATAAATTCATGATTTGTATTTACTTGATGGGTGGTGGACAATGGATATTCTTGGGGGTTTCCTTGAAGGGTTTTGTACACCCTTGGGGAAATGGGGTATGTTCTCCACATCCCTAGGAAATGCCTTTCCAAGACAAGGTATGCCTTAGGGGTGTCTAGGTGCCCCCAAGACCAACAACCCTACAAAGGCGCCAAAAAAGGCTAGTTTTGGTGGTTGGAAAAGCACAAGCCCATTGTGGGTTAACTTATCCAATTACATAAATTAAAGAACCCTCACCTACAAATTTCTTTGAAAACACCTCCCCAACCATTTTCATTCATTCTTTCTTCTCTCTGCGTAATGAGATGTCAATGTTAGAAGGTGAAACATTGCTGTTTGGAGGTGACATGGTGTTGTTTGGTGTCCATCCCCCAATTTTAATTCATTCTTACATCTTCTAGACCTGAGACAATGCTATTTGGAGTTGAGACTGTTGTTTGGAGGCAGAAAGTGTGTTGTTTGGAGAAAAAAAGTGTGTTGTTTTGTTTTACATCTTTTGGATTCAGAGAGAGGGATGTTTGCAGCTACTTTGCTGCATTGGAGACTACTGTTTGGTTGCATCTTGTTGGGTTGGAGATACAAGTGCGTTGTAACTCAATAACAACATTGTTATTTAGTGTAGGGTTTAATTTTATGTTTCTGTTTCATCATTCATGTTTAGTTTTAAAAATCCTAAGAAGATATTTTTGGTGATTATGAATATTTTTGGTTTTTTTTAGAATTTTCAATTTTGGATAGTTCTTTTTGGTTACATCTTGTTGGGTTGGAGATTTAAGTGACTTTTTAGTAAAAAATGGCGTTGGTATTTGGTTTAGGAATTTAATGTATGTTTCCTTTTTATCATTAACATTCAATATTTAAAGCTTCTATGAATATTTTTGGGGAGTTGTGAATATATTTGTGAAGCTTCTTTCCCAACTAGGCTCCTCTACATTTATACTGAAGCCATGGTTCGCCTAATTAAAGTAGCACCAAAAAATATTGTTGGTGTCTTCTGGATTCATATCACATTGTGCATCAATAAGCATCATACAAAAAATGTAAACTTGGTATTAGACAGAGCTAAGATCTTACAAAATCTGCAAAATGGAACATAGCTGTTTGAAAAGACACATTTCTGGCAGGTTTTATAGCAGTAATTGAATTAATAATTCAGATCTGCAATTTGAGGGAATTTACACATACATTAATTAATATTCAAATTGTAACTCTGAACTAATAAAGAACATTGAAAACAGTTCTGAAATCATTTAACATCATTTCTAAAATCAACTTAACATCAACTAACATCTTTCTGAAAATATTTATTTAACATCAACTTGATTTACAACAAGAAATCATTCATAGTTGATGTAGCAATCTAAGTCTCTCTGAAATTACATCTATCTTTACAACTTAGTTTCTCTTAGGTAAGCCCTCCATGTGTTGGATTAAACCCAAAGTGAGGGAAGTAGTTGCTTTGTTGACAATGATAACTCTTCTCAAGAATCAGGAATATGGATGGTGTCAAAATATCAGGAATCTCGAATCATCCTTTCTTTTCCTTGATTTTGCTCATGTCTACAGAGAATACAACAAGAAGGCAGATGGATTATCCAAGGAGGCACTCTCTATGGCCTCCGGCCTCTTACGGTTGACCTACTCTCTTTGACATATTTTATGTTTATGTTTTTAAGAGTATGACAAAATTTAGATTTTTTACATCCTTTGGATGTCTGAGGCAGACGTTGATCTCCTCTTGTATTAGTTTCTTGGTAGGTCCATAAGTGCCTCTCTAGATAAGCCATGACTAGGTTCTTCTTCTATTCCCTTGTAGACATCTTTTGAAGTCAGGATGAAGCTGGGATGTATTCCTTGGTATTTTGATCTTGGTGGTGAAGTTGGTTATCTGACTTCTCAATGTAGCTATCTGGAAGAGTCTCTGAACTAGATGTCTTTATATGAAGTTTGATAATTCATTTTTGGCATAGTATAACCTTAATTTTTTTTTTATGCATCCTATTATATGCCCCTTTCTTACAACCTAAAAGGTGACCAATCCAATGTTGACAGAGAATATTTCATAGTATATCTCCTACATAGCTAAATTATTTAATAGAAGAAGAGTAATTCGAGAACTATATTTAATACTAATTGTCATTATATGAAGTTTGATAATTTATTTTTTCATATTATATAACATTTATAAAACATGTTATGCGTTCTATAGTGTATGTGCCTTGTTTACCAAAAGGTGACCAGTTTAATGTTATATTAACAAAGGATGCGTCATCACATATTAGGATGGACCATTTCTTCATTTACTGGAGGATCATACATTGGGCGATGATTTGTTATAGATGGCAAGGGAAGCCTCCCCTTCTGATCATTTACTAGAGTTTGATTATGCTTCTTGAATATCTCTTAGATAATCCTAGACAAGGTTGTAGCTTTACACATTTGGATCATTTCTGTCCGAGTGGTCAGGCAGAAGCACATTCGATTTGTATAGGGGAGATTCTAGACACTATCATTTTGGTATGGGAGACCATGGAATGAGGCAAGGAGTCTCTCTTTTTCTCAAGAATGATTTTGGAAAACCATATCATAGGATTGATTGGTCATTTATTACAGAAATGCTTCCCTGGTTTTGGCTCCACATGTGTCTCCATGGTTAAAACTCATTTTTCTCATGCTTCTACGGTTAATGGTTCCTTCCCATACCTGATTTTTCTACACTGATCCAATAGACAAGGATGCCCACTGTCTCCCTAACTTGTATGAATTATATGCTAATGCTATGGGACTATCTATTGGAGGCTACGAGGATTCTTCAGAAGTTACAACCTTACAGGTAAAATTATAATATTGGCAGTTACAGTTATCTCCAAAATTTTACAAGCCAATCTAATTACTTTCAATAAACATCCCTGTCAGTAATCAAACTACTTTGAATGAAAAACCCAATTTCGAGACCTCAATGCTACCTTAGTTGGAATCACACTTTTTTTATTGATCCTTTTTATAAGCATGAGAATTCCGCTTTAAAATCAATTGGTGCATCACAAAAATTCAATGTTGTCATCCATTTCATTTATATGCATTATCAATCTTTACCATGATCACATGATCTTCTAAAATATATATGGTAGACATTTTCCTTCTCTCTCTATTTTCCTTGTTTGATTTAAATTTCAGAATCACTACAAATTCCCTCAATTCCCTTAACTGAATTCTTGTCATTATCAAAGCATTTAGTATAAGAATTTTCATCTGTGGAAATCTTGTATGCATTATCCTGTCCAGTCACACCAGTTTCCACTGGTTCCACTAAAGCAGTTGCAACCTCTGCAACACATGCAGACATAGCTTCCTGAACATATTAGCCTTCAATTTTTTTTTACAGTTTGGAACCTGAATGCTCTCTTTAGTGTTTCCATGTTTAAAATATTCAAAATGGTTGACAATGTTATCTGTCACTGATTTTCAATGATCTAGGAACTCACTTTCAGGCACTAATCGAGAATCTCTAATTTATTTTTCCATGCTTTGCCTTTTCTGACCAAACTGCTTTTCACTCATGGTCTAGTGACAGTTGGCCATATCTGTACTTGAGGTACCTGAAAAGCTTTCACTACTTGCAGTTGCATCCCACTACTAAAAAATGGCTCCATTTTGTTTTGTACCAGGGACTTCGGGGAGTGTCATTAATGTTTGAAGGCAAAGTTTTTTGTGGAGAGTTCTATTTTCAGGTTTTCATGAGTTGTTGGAGGTTTCAGCAAAGTATAATGAATATATTTTGCAGTCTTTGGTAATTTAGTGATTCCTCGACTAAATACAATTCAGTTATGTAATGATCATGTTCATTTATAAAAGGGGTCTGCGGCCTCTATTTATGATTTTTTTGACAGAGGCATCTCGGTGGAGGTATGTACCTCGACCGAGGTCCATACCTCAGTCGAGGTATTTATTAACCCTTGGTCGAGGCTTTAATACCACGACCGAGGGTTAATAAATACCTCGGCCGAGGGCTGAACAAAACCTCGGTCGAGGGCTTGATAAAACCTCGGTCGAGGGTTTATCAAGCCCTCAACCGAGGTACGTTTTTTTGTTTTTCCCCAATTCCGCTTGCCAAAAAGTGTTACCCAGGTCCGCGGATTCACCCTATTAGTTAAATAGATTTCAAACTATAGGAAAAAACCCACTTTGAGAAATAAAATTTCTATAAATAGTTCAAAATCAAAACAAAACTCACCATTTGAATTTTTAGCCATAAAAAGCAAGTTTTTACCTCTACCTTCATTCGATCATTGTGGACAATATAGTGGATGAAATCAAATTCCGCAAGTTGCAGGTAAGCCTACACCCCGAGCTCTTCATTTTGATCCTAGCAATTATTAATTTTGAGTCCCAATTTCATTATTAAAAGCATCCTAAAGTATGTCACAGCGCGTACGCGGGTTCACAGTGTTAAAAAATCACGTACACGCGTTCTATACGTGGGTTGCCTATGTAGACAGTCGTGTACAGTACGCGACATGTCTAACTAGACAGTCGCGTATACTACGTGACGGATAAAAGTTAATTATAGTTAAAATTTTTGAAATTTCATATGAAATTAATGAATCAAATTACTTGTTTTGCTAGGTGTGAAGATGGTGTTGGAATGGAGGGAATGGGAACATGAAACAATGGACCAAGAAGCACTCCAAAGTGCGCCCACTATACATGCATTGCGCACGAGTGGGTTACTAAAATTCTTTTGCACATCACCCATGCGGGCCAATGTCCGCCTATTGGAGTTCATGATAAATTATTGGGATCATGATTTAGGGATGTTTGACCTATAGGGTGAGACTTTGGAGATTACTAATGAGGACATGTATTTCATTACCGGTCTATCACGACGAGGAGCACCAGTCAACTTAGAGGGCACCGGCAGGGGCGGTGACCCTTTAAGTGTCCAGAACTACATAGATGTGTTTTGCGCACTAGGTACCCAAAAGAGAGGGAGCTATGTCCCTATTGCACATATCCATGAATTTACATTACTGGTACTTACGAGCACCATCATGAGGATTGCAGGATCCTCCTCATTACATTTGGCTACACGGAACCAAATGAGGTTGGCGGTGGATTGTATGCATGGTGCCCTCTATGATTGGTGTTAGGGAGTTGTCTCTATCATGAAAAGACAACTTTCTGATTGCAAGAGAGGAAGGCGAAAGAACTTTGGTTATTCTAGCATATTGGTTTCCTTCTTCTTCTTCGAGAGTACCAGGATTGAGCCCCGCCATACCTCTACCAGTCTGATCTCCACGTCAGCCGAGGCTGAGCAGATGGGGAGACATCTTCCTCCGTCAAGGAGGAGGAGACACAGTGCATATTGTATACGATGATGATTTCTATATTTGATGGGAGTAACAGCTACCAACACTAGAGCAGTTTCCATATGCCGGCATGGATTTTCAAGGTGACCCAGACCTTGTCCTCCCTCCAGGAGGAGCATGGGGAGAGCTAGGTAAACAATTTTTTAATTTTGTAACATTTTAAAATTTTTTATGAATTTTAAAATGATAGATATATACATATGTACAAGTCTTAATCCTATAAACATGTCAAAATGCAGATATTGGACTAGTCCGCCCTGAGGGGCACCCATGAATGTTTGTTCGTCCTGTCATAGGCGAAGACTCGGGGCTTATCAGGGTTCTAGAGGGGAAGTTGGCCAGGCTTACCCAAAGAGTTCCCACCTTGCGGATAGAGCACATCTCGACCGCCATGCAGGATTTTGTTGTTGGAGTTCCACCGGTCTGGTTACTCCTTTTCAGGCGAGTGGTCAGAGCGGTTCTTGTATACATAGATGCTGTGGAGGCTGCCGAAGCCAAAGAGGCCAAGGAAGACAGAGTATAGAGAGTGTTATAGTGGATTTCACCACACTAGGTGAATCACACATTGTATGGCCTTCCCCTGTCTCGCTGCAGACTCATTAGCCCCTATGGACCACTTTTTGTCTTTTGATGTATCCTTGACCATCCCTAAAAACATTAGAAAAGTGATATACACGGCTTTTCCCCCGATAACCACATACATATGCGGATATTCCCTCTATAGTCGCGTCCATCGGGATGTGTACATAATCCAAAACCTTTTGGAGCATTCCTTGACTTGGATCTGACTCATATGACTCCTGGCCTTCCATATGCCTTGAGATCGCACGGATTTGACCTTTCAGTATACCTTTGAAAAGCTATATAAGGAACCCTTGAGACATTGAAAGCATAAGAGAGAATTGAGAGTATCGAAACTATAGTCCATTGTTGCAAGAACTTATGCTTGAGTCTGCATCCCTTTGTCCCTTGGAGCACTGTTGTGTTCTTCCCAAGCTTGCCTTTTGCTAGTAAGCTTGCTATCGAAGTGATGGAGGATTGAGGTGGTGGAGGCCCAAGTGGGGGATTTAGTTTCTCCGGTTCGCAGACGTGCTATCAGAGGTTGTCACTTGTAATCTCTGATTCATATTAATAGAAATATCTTTTCCTGTCCAGTAATGTGTATTTGAATGAATATTTTATCCATTGGAATATGTCAAATGCTTTTACATTATTGATTATATATGCTAGAATAGATCTAACACCATGAAATATAGTATGCTTGTATTGTTTGCTTGTTGTTGAGGACGTGTTATAACAATTCAAGCTGAAGATTGGAAAGCTCAACGGGGATCTACTTCAACTGTCTGGAATAAGGTACGAGGTTCGATCCTTTAGTGTTAGACATTGTATTTCTATTGCATATTGGGAAAGATTGATTTTTGGAGTCTAGCTGTCTGTTGTGGTACCCCAAGCCATAGGAATTTGTCTCCATAATAGAAATGGCGACTCACCTGGGGAGTTCCTATTAATTGTCCTTTGGGGGTTGATTTCTTGGCATTCAATGTATTTGAATTGCTCTCCCTCTCTTGTTTCTGTGTCGGGTATGGGGGCATGTATGCCTGGTAGAGCTTGATTGGTGTGAATTTAGTCTCAGCTTGTCTGTTTGCCTTGAATTTGTGCATCTTTTTCTTCCTATACACGGGTTTGTCACTTACAGTCGTGTATACACGCGGTTTCCCTTGGGATTTCTGTGTATACACGCGGGTTTACTGCGCACATTCGCATATACCCTGGTTTTTACCTTTTTGTGGAAGATAGTGGATTGCTGGGTGAATTTTGTTAGTTGCTGAGTCTCCTTTGGCACTGCCTGAGTCTGTTAATACCTCTGTTTCTGACCAGAAACATTTTTTTAGCCTAAATTTTTTCTTTTAGGAAAGTTCTTGTCATGGCATCTTTGATTTTTTGTTTGAGATTAGTGCATTAGAGTCCCTTTTACCTTAGTGCTTTGCTGGAATGCTGTTTATGTGTGCTTGCAGAGTCTGGGGTGGGTAGAATCATTCTTTTGCTTTTTGTATCTCTTTATTTTCAAAAAATCCAAAAACATTTGCTTATCATCATGCATTGCATTTTGCACTTGGCATTGTACTTGCACTAGATCTAGATTTTCTTTGGAGTAATAGTTAGGACTTCATATAGGGAAATTTGCATTCAGCATTTGAAGAAGAAATTGTGCATTACACGTAGTACGCATACCCTGTTTTCATGGACACAATGCATTTGCATTGATTGTTAGGTGTGCATTTTACTTCTTGTTGCGTCATAACACCATTAGTTGCACGACCATATCCTATTTTTGATTAATAAAGCCAACTAAAATCAACGCTAATTAAAATGAATTACACTCTTTTCTTTTCTAGGGTGCACCAACAAGCTTAGGTTTTAGGATCTTGGAATAGTTCATTGAAAGTTAATTCTCCAAGATCACTAAACGACAACAACTAGGTGTCTGTCCAGGGAGTGTGTGAAATCCTTGATATAACCAACGTTCTCAGGAAGCTCCTCTCAAAAGGGAGTCAAGCACTAGGAAGTGTGAGCGGTTGTTGATTGGGATAACCCCTGGTCGATAACTGTGTAGCACCGGCGATATAGCCAGGATTGTATTCGTATCTGGGGGCTCTTTCGGGAGTTTCGGGCTTTGCTACCCTACCCATACGGTCAATCCCGCCTGCGACTGTCCACCTGAGCGTTGATTATATTGAGGTGACCTTAGTGACCTTACCTAGGATATCGAGGGGGTATGTGTAGAGGTTATTCTGCATGTGTCACGGCCAGGTTGGGGTCGGACAGCACAATCGCTTTACACGTTGAAACTGAGGGCCACAATAATTGGTTTCGAACCTCCGCTTGTGGTGACAAGGGCCTCTCAAGCCTCTCCTAGGAGAGACATACCGGCCACATTTGGGAGCTCACTTATCTAGCCCTTGTTTGCTTGCTTTTGGCTTTAGATTTTATAGTGATTTCTCTGTGCACGCTAGTTGGCCTAGGGTTGACGTAAATAGAGAGTCTTTTCTTTTTTGTTGAGTCATTGTGGAGTCAGGTGCGGTTCTGCACCGTTCTCATTGGTTAGCAGGACTTCCGCCTTCCACTTCTCCTCCTCCTTTGGGAGAGGGGCCTAGACTGTCTAGGTGGACTATGTCACACACTGATTCACACACCATGGAGGATCATTCAGAGACTATTCCTGAGCCACCTCCTCCCATTCGTATTGACGATGGGGAACTTACTCCTATGTACGATCCTTCACCTGACCTAGCTAAGTTTGGTCCTATGATTTCCCAGATAGGATATTTGCATGATAGACCTACTCACTCTAGGGCTGATTCCCCATTGACACGTTACCGGTATGGAATGCCGGATGATGCCGAGACTCACTTTGACCCCCCTAGCACCAGCTACGGTAGTTATGTTACGACTGGTTTTCCTATGCACGATTTGACATTTCATGTTGAATCCGACTTTGAGCCTAGCACTATGCCTGGGGGAAATCCCATGCCTTACCTTGCAGAGAGTTTTGGGAGTACTAGTCACATTGCACCTTCCATCCCAGTGGTGGAAGCTCCATCTTATATACCTCCTAGGTCTAGAGTTAGTGATCCTATAGGGATACCAGGTTCCAGATGAGTGACGATAGGCACTAGTACATATCTTCTTACAGAGATTCCATCATCCTCGCTTTCGAGTTCTTCAAATGTAAACCCTCCACCTTACTCTCGTGGTCCTTCGAGTCGGCACGTAGCTACGATTCAGATCCGTACTGCGATTACTAGACCAATTGTGTCTCAAGCCTACATACCACCCGTGGTTTCGGGAGGTTATGTTCATGTTTCTAGAGGTTAGATTGCTACTTCCACGACATATATCCCTACTTCTGGTATGTATATTCCTAGTTCCGGAACGTATGTCCCTACCTATGGAGTGTCTCATGGGGCATCGCAAGCGATGACCTATGGACCCTATTATGGGATGCAGTATGGACAAGTCTCTCTGCCTTATGGAGGCAGGTATTCACAACCTGCTTACTCTCCTAATTATGGCTTTGTAGCTCCTTCTAGTCAAGGTCCACCTCATTATGCTACTTCCATGCCACCCTATATGGGTCATACAGGAGGAGGTCACTATGGCCAAGGTCATGGTGGTAATCAATCCTATATGAACCAGGGAGCGGTCCATAGACCTCATCATCCTAGGCTCCCTTTCCTCGTGGCACTCAATCTACCTGACTTATCGAGACTTACGAACGATCCTGTGGCTCATGACCCAGCTTGGCCGGCTGTCCCTACCAAGCTTCCTTCGGACATACCTAAGTTAAAAGGCAAACCAGGAGAGGATCCGAGTGAACACGTTACGACATTCCACCTATGTTTCTCTTCCAATTCATTGCATCAGGACTCAGTCCGTTTGAGACTATTTCAACGCACCCTCATAGGGCCTGCGGCGAAATGGTATATAGAGTTACCTAGGGGTGCCTTTAATTTGTTCGATGACCTTGCGATGAATTTCCTTAATCACTTCCAGCTACCAGTGCACTATGATGTTGGTACTGAACTCTTGTCAACATTTCAGCAAGATAAAGCCACCCATATTTCTGATCATATTCAGGAGTGGCGTAGATGGAAGAGATTAATTAAAGCCTTTATACCGCCAGAGTTCCTCCTTGAGTGGTTCCTCAAATATTTATTGCGATATATAGCGAAGGATGTTTCCACATCCGGAGTGCAGAATGAGGAACAAGAAATCTTTAGGGCGCAGGAACTAGACTTGATCTATGCTCAGTCTGGTTTGTTATATGAGATTATACCCAACGCTCCTCGTTCTAGTTTCGATCCCAAGGTCAAACCTGGACCACATGTCGATGGCATTGTGGGTAGTGCAAGTAAGAAACTTGCAGGTTCAGTTGTGAAACAAGTTGCTCAGTTGTCAATCAACCAATCTGCCTCGGGACAAGCTACGGCTTCGTCTCAGCTTGCCCAACCGGCGAATGTACTTGCTGTGCAGTCGTCCGACCAGAAGGGTAACTAGAAACCCGGACGGAATAAAAAAAAGGGTAAAAACAATAATAATAAAAAGGGTGGGAAAAAGAATGAGAATGCCAACAATAATGACAAGAACGATAAAATTGCTGGGGGGGACAAGCAGAATAAATGTAAGGTTAAGTTTCCTTGCAAGCTATGTAAGGACGATCACCTCACTTACTTGTGCCTTAGGATGGATGAAGCTTCGAAGTTCATAGCACAGGGCCCAGCTGTGTTAACGAACCCTTTACCGCATAACCAGAATATGAACTCGAAGTCCCATGATCAATCTAGTGATGAAGATCCAGCTGAAACTAGTGGTTGTGGGTGCATTAATATGGTCCGTGCCGCGAAAGTTGTGATGCGTGCGAAAGATTATACTTCGTCACAACCCAACCCAGGCAAAGAACCTGATCCACCAGGAACCCCTTTGCGTATTGAGAAACCTGTAGATAAACCTGAGGCTACACCTCGCATTCCTAAGGGGGTACTTAAGCGTTCGGGGCATAACCCAAATTCCCGAGCCGCCCAGAATTATTCAGTTGTCGAGGACTTGGGCCATACTCCTTGTGCGATGTCTGCATTGGAAGTGCTTCAGAGTTGTCCGTTGCAAAGGAAGGCTTTGCTTTCCGCTCTTGGTGTGAATGGTGATGATTCTTCCTCAGTGATCAAATTTGAAACCGCAGGACATCAGCGTCGCTTGCCCTACTATGTGTCCCTTTTGGTGCATGTAGAATTTCTTAATATGATCGTCAAGCGCACTATGATTGACGAGGGCGTTGCTACTTCTGTGATGTCTTTATCTTGTTGGAAGTGTCTTGGTTCTCTTGAGTTGTTAAAATCTACGACCATGTTAACTGATTTTGATGGGAGATCATTTAGGCCGCACGGTATCCTCCCTTCCCTTAAAGTCCGTTTGGGAGGGAAGACCGTTGCGATAGAGGTTGAGGTGGTTGATGCGCCCCTCGACTACAATCTCTTACTGGGAAGGAACTGGATGTATAGTATGCAAGCCGTTGTGTCTTCCGTATTTTGCGTTGTATGCTTTCCTCATAATGGGAAGATTGTAACGATTGATCAAATGGAATTCAAGAAACCGCCTATTAGTGCATCTTCGGAACCTTCGGTTCTGAAAGTTGAACATTCCCAGCCGGAAACTAGGAGTGTGGGTGTAGGCATGTATCCATCCCTCATGGGAAACTTTAGTTGTCCTGCACCCGTCCTCATGATAGGATCTAGTTTCGATGGTGCTTCGACGTCTATGAGATCGGTGCCTTTTCGCACAAGTCATATGGGAGATCCTTGGATTCTTCCTTCACCGAGTCCTTCGAGTGAGCCCATTGAGACGAGTGTGTCATTGCTTACAGTCATGATAGCTTACCAAGCTAATCTCCAGTCTGCTGCAGAGCCTTGTTCTTCCTCTTCACGGACGGAGGAGGAAGACCCCTATGTGCTGCTGGCATGGGCAGTACAGTCTTCTCATGCCCATGACTACCTTGATACGGTTTTCCCTTCAGATGAAGTGATTATCGAGGCTAGGTTGGGAGTTGAGCCACCATGGGAGAAATTCCATCATAGATCGGACTTTCTTTCGGAGCTTAACCTCTTGGAGAGTGAGGAGATTCCTTCATTGAAGTTAGCCGTGGAACTCTTACCAGACACTTCACCTTTGGAGGAGCGTTTGGTTCACCTTGAGCAACTTGATGAGCAGCGTAGAGATGCCTTGGTGACTCTAGAGGTTAATAAGCATCGCGTAAAGGCCCAGTACGATAAGTTTGTCCATCCAAGAGTGTTTAGTGAGGGAGACTTGGTCCTTTTGTGGGATCAATTGAAAGAACCCTTGGGCGCAGGGAAGTTCAATCCTATGTGGCGTGGTCCTTACGTGGTGAAGCATGTATTAGAGAAGGGTGCCTATGAGTTAGTGGATTACGAGGGGACGGCCTTGGCGGAGCCTAGAAATGGGCTCTATCTCAAAAAATACTATGCATAATCTTTAGCCAAGGCTGCTTGTTGTATATTATTGTACAGTTTTTTTGCATAGTTAGGTCTTGTTTATCGTGATCGGGTTCGTGATTAGTTTCCGTTTCTTGTGGTAGATGTCAATGGAATCTTCCACCTACATAGGATTCGTGGATGGTGCAAGCCGTCACACTCAACACTCAGCCTTAGCTGCTTGGGTGATTTATACTCCTATGGGTCATGTACTATCTTCAGGAGGTGTATGTCTACGACCATCTTCCAACAATGTTGCTGAATATAGTGCCGTTATCGAGCTTCTACGGGATTCCATTTCGCATGGTGTTCTCTCTCTTGAGGTACGTCTTGATTCAGAGTTAGTTGTGTCACAACTAAATGGTTTGTACCATGTTAGAGATCCGAGGTTACTGAGGAGATTCTTACGTGTGAGATTGTTAGAATGACAGTTTGAGAACATAACATATATACACATTCCAAGAAATTATAATCAAATTGCTGACTCATATGCTAACTATGTGTTAGATTGGCATTTGTTTCATTCATTATAAATTAATCATAAACACAATTTTTACACATGTAAATAAATAAACCGATCACCATAAAAATTTTTATATACATCAAAAATGTGGTAATACATAGTGTCATAATACAAAATTGGGGCTTTTTGAAGCCACCATCATATACACGGTAGTACAAAATAGATACACTCCCAGGTGTCTAGTCCTGTGGGGGTGGAAGAGGGTTGTGATCATGATATGTCACCACGGCTCTAGCTAGCCGCCGGAATAATCGCACCCATGCGCGGGGTACACCCACCACCTGTCTCTGCATAGCCTCAGGCAAGTCCTTGACTTGCGCCATGGGAATCCTGTGAGTCAGTCGCACGAAGTTGGTATGGATGCTTTGGAGCGTTCGCTCCGCATCCACACTGGTGATATCATTTCCTCTTCCCCTCCGTCTATGATGTGGGAATCCCTCTGGTCACCATGGTCCCACATCTGCACATGAATGGGAGATATCATTATGTATTGTCACCCAAAAACATGTCTTTTTGATTCCATATAATCAAGAAAACACAAAAAAATACTTCAAAATTTTTAAAAAGAGTAAGGGTCGAGATTCGTTACCTATGTCTCCATATGTTGATCCTGGTGGTAATGGCATGTCTGGATCTCCTCGAAAATCTATCCCTGCATAAGGGTAGTCCTCTATGGCAACAATCTGTCATCGCCACCATGGAAAAAAGTCTGTTGGATAAGGGTTGGCCACCCTACCACCCCCCAGTCTGCGCATCGCGTCTGCCCAACGTCGTTGGGCCGGATCTCGAACCCCGTGGAGAGGAACATCCACTCTAGGGCTCAATCCTGGAACACGCTCAAAGAAAAACGTGCTCAAGATGCTGCTGAACCCGAAGTTCCGTATCCTACCTGCCTTGCACTCACTCAGCTGATGTTTCATGTTGCTCAGTAGTGAAGTGCTCCAGTCATAGATGGTCGGTGTCATACACTCCACCGCATAGAACATCAGTGGCCGAGAGGCCTGATGGAGTGATGCTAAGCCTGCTATCCTGCCCAGGGTCAGTAGTATGGCCTTTAGGCCTAGCACCTGTATAGCGTTGGTGGGAACTTGGCTCCCTACCTTCTCAGTCTCTGGGTAGCAGTACACAGCTATGTACTCATCAATAGTAAGCCCATGACCTAACCCTCCTCGGGCACGAAGGTTCACCATCTCACCTCGTCGAGATAGACCTGTGATAAAGTAGATATCCTCCACCTCAATGGTGAGGGACATGCCATCTATTCAGAAGGACTCTGAGTCCGGATCCCAATAGTCTACTAGCATCTGTAGTAGTCCTGGTTTGGCCCTCAAGCCACCTAAGCACCAAAACTTGTAGAGTCCACATCTTCTTAGAGTTTCTTGAGCCATTCTGTCAGCCCTTACTGCTTCCTCTACGTCACCATGCTCGCGTTCTCGCCACTCTAGCACCATCCTGCATGAGAATTTGACCAAAATGTCCATTAGATTCTTGTAAATCTTAGTGCGCGGCGTCATAAGCGGCTGTTTTGCAAACAGCCGTGTATGTACACGGTTTCCAACCCCTTTTCCGCGTATAGCCAGCCCTATACGTAGAAAAAGCCTCGATATCCGCGTGGGCCACAGCGCTCATGTAAGATTGGCCTTTAAAAACTCATTTGACCATGAAAAATTGTAAAAATTGTATTGAAATGCAAGCAGAGAACATGAGTAAATACCTGGAAGAAACAGTTGTGAATTCCGCCGGCTGGATCTCCTGGAATTTGCAGTTGAAAATCAGAGCTCCAATGGGTAAAAGTTTCAAATGATTTCTATTTTTTACTATTTATAGAAAAATTTTCAAATATTTGAAAATTTTTACCCCCTTTCCTATAGTTTTGACCGTTTCTAACCATTTTGGACCGTTTCTGACCTAATCTGTGATGCAGAAGACCATTTTCAGTGCCATTTCAGCCTTTGGATTGACCCGTTCATACTGATCTTAGGTATAACGTCTACACTGGCATATAGGTTAGGCTCACCACCGTTTTCATTTTGCATGACCTTATGACCATGCCACTATATCCTTAGGTACGAACCCACTCTATTATGTCACGGAACCTTCTTGCTGCTATAGAAGTGGCATGATATGAGTGGTAGAGCCTCACCTTACATGGGTACCTTAGTTAGCGCCTTATTTGCAGTTGGTGCCCATGCCGATGTTTCTCCCTTTAGGGTGTGGGAGTCCGTTGTATAGTATTTCCATGACATTTCGCAAGAGCCTCATACTCCTCTTGATCTTATGCTGGCCATGATCCCCGGGACTCCCTTGTATCAAGTTGTGGATGCATTATCATGAGCTTTGCCTGTCTTATTGAGCTTCTTGCCGGCTCCCCTGACATTGTGTTTCAGCCATATAGCCCGAGCTTGTCTCATGTCTAGCCATGCAGATCCTTTCTCTATATCCTTCGCAGCTTGATTCCCTTTTTACTGGGAGGGGATTTTCCCCCGAGTGTCGATATCCTACACATGTATCCTTGCATTGAGCATAGGTATGTTCCATTGCTTGGAACTAGTTTGTTTTCCCTAAATGACACTCGTCTCCTCCTAGTTTGTAATTATAAAGCTAGTTTATTCTTTTTTCAAGTTTTTCAAATAACTAAAAAAGACCAAAAAAATAAAAAAAACCAAAAAGCCAGACAAGAAAAGATATTAGCTTTGGCAGCTGTCGAGTCATGTCGCCTTCGAACAGAGCACTGTATATCACATCCATTGGTTGGGTTATAGTTTGACTTAGGAGCTGTACTCGTTATCTGAGTTTTATCTCCACCGACTGGTTATGCTTCCAGTACCTATGGAGCCTCTATTGATGCCTCCTGCGTCATAGAGATGTCCCAGTTTGTATATCGAGTCTATGCTGCCTTCATTCAGTCACCATACGCCATTATGCTCTTGTTCGAAGGAAGTTGAAACCTGTGTCGGCCATTCCTTAGTTATCTTGACTTTGCATGTCGGCCATTCCCGGTACAGTTACTGGTTCGTGCACCTTATGATCGAGTCCTTCCACATTATACAGCTTTGCTGAGTACCTCGTGTTGGATGATGGGGGATGCCTTAATGCCCCCCTTCCAGCTGATTTCATCCCATCGAATTCAGATCATTTATTCTGGAATTGGATTCTAGAGTCATTTTGAGTGCCTTGAGACTTGCAGTCATCAGTGGCAGGTTCTCTCTCCATCGACAGTTTTGGGAATACATCAATGTCCCCTGATCGAAGGATTCTCTCAAGTGTTCGACCTCAACACATTTATTCACACTTGTTAGTTTGCACTCTAGTACCTTGATTCCCATTTTCATTATAGATGGGTGATCTCACGTCTGTTAACGGTATACATCAATGACCGGTAATAAGATGATGGACTACTATGTTCGACCTCGACACCTCTATTCGCATAGTAGGACATGTACTTGTAGCGGTGTGTGTAGAAGACCTTCCAGATTGGTGGCATCCACTATATGCTACCTCCTTGATCGTGCCAGTGTTCATGAGATTTCAGCTCTCGTGACTTGTTCCAGTATATGTCAGACATTTCCAGCCACTATGGAGATCTTGATCTATTGTATATCTTCAGCCCTTGTGGATATCATGGTCCTTTGTATATCTTCATCATGGAGATTCTGATCTATGTATATTGTACGTGGCGATGACCACATCTATGTTTTATCATGTTTCATGCCTATTCATGGCCATTGTACTCTTATGTATCCGGGACTGCTATATGTATTTGCAGTTATATGCAGAGTTGTATTATGGTATTATGCTGATTGGGTGGCTGGTCTTCCATTTGGGTACCTTCATCACTTCACTTCTGGGATGGACTTATAATGTATTTCGGCCATCGTATAACCCCTCTGATCTCATACATTAGGGGGCATTTGTTATAGCGGATTTCACCACACTAGGTGAATCACACATTGTATGGCCTTCCCCTGTCCCGCTGCAGACTCATTAGCCCCTATGGACCACTTTTTGTCTTTTGATGTATCCTTGACCATCCCTAAAAACATTAGAAAAGTGATATACGCGGCTTTTTCCCCGATAACCGAGTACATACGCAGATATTCCCTCTATAGTCGCGTACATCAGGATGTGTACATAATCCAAAACCTTTTGGAGCATTCCTTGACTTGGATCCGACTCATATGACTCCTGGCCTTCCA
>LPNX010184247.1:234476-251976 GCA_001517045.1 Pseudotsuga menziesii
GTTATTGATTATATATGCTAGAATAGATCTAACACCATGAAATATAGTATGCTTGTATTGTTTGCTTGTTGTTGAGGACGTGTTATAACAATTCAAGCTGAAGATTGGAAAGCTCAACGGGGATCTACTTCAATCGTCTGGAATAAGGTACGAGGTTCGATCCTTTAGTGTTAGACATTGTATTTCTATTGCATATTGGGAAATATTGATTTCTGGAGTCTAGCTGTCTGTTGTGGTACCCCAAGGCATAGGAATTTATCTCCATAATAGAGAGAACATGGGGACCAAGGTGGTCCAAGTGACCAAGGTGGTCCTGCTTAGATCTAGGACATTTTGATGGACTGCGATCCACATTTTTGTATATTATACCGTTATGACGGGATCTGAGGATTAGACTTGACCTATCTATGGACATATATTTTACATATATATATATATATCTATATATCTATATATATATCTATATATATATATATATATATTGTGGTTGTTGGGTTTATTTACAAGTGTTTTTTATGTGCATGCTGTATATTTTTATGAAATGTGTGTTAAATGCCAATCTAAAATGTAATTAGCATATGCATCAGTCAATGAATTCTGATTTCGTGGAATGTGATTGAATATAATAACTTCAAAATTTCTTTCCAATAACCGAATTTGCATGAAATGACGTAATAGAATAGGATTTCGTACCTGATAAGCTCGATTGAGCTGGGAGACCACCAGTTGAGAGTCTAAACGGACCTCAAGCTGGGTGATACCACGTGACAAAGCATCCCATAGAAGCTCAATTACAACCCTATACTTAGCAACATTATTAGAAGCAGGACCTAAACAAACGCCTCCTGCGGCAACTAGTTGTCCTAAGGGAGAGTAAATGACCCATGCTGCTGAAGCTAGATTACAAGTATGACGACTGGAGCCATCAGCAAACCCTATATACCTTTCAGAAGACATCTGCAACAACCAGCAGATGGTATAAAAAACCAAACCGACAACCTAATGTACATAAAAATACAAGAAAAAGTGCTAAGCCTAAGCATAGTACTTCTTCAGGTAGAGCCCATTTCTAGGCTCGGGCAACTTGTTCCCATCAAAATCAACTAACTCATATGCACCTTTCTTCAAGACTTTTGACACGACATAAGGTCCTAACCACATGGCCTTGAATTTTCCTGCTCGCAGGGGTTCTTTGTCTTGGTCCCAAAGCAAGACAAGTTCCCCCTCAGAGAAAACCTGAGGTTTGACCGATTTATCATATTGAGTTTTGACCCTATTCTTATGAGCTTGATTAGCAGTCAGCGCATCTCTACGCTGTTCATCAAGGTGTTCTAAATGTACCAGACGTTCCTCAAGCTCTGTCGTATTAGGTAACATATGAATAGCTATATTTAAAGATAGGATTTCACACTCAATTGGAGTAACTGCTTCCACTCCATGAACAAGTTGGAAAGGGGAGAAATCCGTAGCAGTTTTTACATTAGTTCGGTAGCCCCAACGAGCAGGATATAGCATGATGTGCCAGTTAGAATGGGCTGCATCAATTGTACGTTTAAGGATAGTCTTTAAAGTCTTGTTTACAGCCTCAACCTGACCATTTGCTTGCGGATAGTATGAAGAGGAATGTTCTTGTCTGAATCCAAGCATAGTGGTCAGTTTCGTCATCATGCTATTTTGGAAATGACTACCATGGTTAGTGACAATCACTTTGGGTATACCAAACCGTGCTATAATATGATTGAATACGAAGAAAGCTACTGTTTCCCCGTCGAATTTAAAAGTAGGCATTGCCTCTACCCATTTCATAAAATAGTCAACAACGACAATGATGTATTTATGCCCCCCAGCCGAGGCTGGGTTGCATGTCACGTAATCAATCCCCCATTTCATAAAGGGGCCTACTGAGACAATGGGAAATAACGGAGCAGAATGTGACTGCATTTTCCTGGTGTATAGCTGACAAGGATGACAGTGCTTTACTGCTTCCACACAATCTTTGAAGATTGTGGGCCATAAATAACTAGCACGTAGTATCTTCTAGGCCATCGCTAACCCAGATAAATGACCCCCACATGCTCCACTATGGGAATCATTTAGGACAATCTCCGCTTCCTTGTGGGTAAGGAATCGAAGCAAAATGGAATCTACCCCTCTTTGATATAATGTATCTCCTATGATGAGGTAGTTCTTAGCATGAAGGCATAATTTATGTCATTCCTCCCGTGAGGAAGCTGCAGGATACTTCAAAGTCTGGAGATATATAAGAATATCCCCATACCAAGGATCAGAGGTGGATATTAAGAAGAAGTGCTCATCTGGGAATGAGTAATCTTCAACAGCTACATCTTCTTCAGTAGGAAATTCTGCTATAAGTTCAACAGAAACTAAGGACTTCTTAGACTTAGCAGACTGAAAATCCAAGTCAAACTCTTGAATAATGACTATCCATTTGTTAAATTTTCCCCCAACAATCCGTCAGGATAAAACATATTGAAACGGATTCACATCTGCCACTACTGTTGTGGTCCTCAGTAAAATGTAGTGGCGTAACCTTTGAACAGCATAAACAACTGCTAAGGCTAATTTCTCAACGTGGGAGTATCTAAGTTCAGGTCTAGCCAAAGCACGCCTAAGATAATAAATGACATGCTCTACAAGCTTGTTGTCCTCCTAGACTAGTACTACCCCAATGGTCGACTCAGACGTGGCCAGATATAATATAAAATCCCTAGAATAATCTGGCAGACACAATAAGGGTGCCGACAACAAATCTTTTTTCAATGCCTCGAAAGCAAGTTGTGCGGTTTCATCCCATACAAATAGGGTGTCCTGTTTGAGCAGGCGCATGAAAACCTTAGTAATCTTGGCATAGTTAACAATAAAACGTTGAAGAAAATTAGACTTTCCTTGCAGGCTTTGAAGTTGACTGATAGAACGAGGAGGAGGCAGATTTATAATGGCCTCAACTTTTAATGGATCCACCTGGATGCCTCTACTAGAGACAATGAACCCAAGCAATCTTCCTAACTTGACACAGAATACACACTTGTGGTGATTCAAGCGGATTTTATAATGTCTGCATCTCTCAAATATCAACCGTAAATGATCTGGGTGTTGGATCCTCTTATGAGAATGTGCAGGCAGATCGTCAAGGTATGGTTCAACAATGGCTTTAATATAATGGAAGGAAAAGTTCATAGCCCGTTGAAAGGTTGCGCCAACATTTTTCAATCCAAAGGGCATTTTCTTGTACGCGAAGGTACCCCAAGGACAAATGAAAGTAGTTTTATGTTGGTCTTTTGGTTTTATTTGAATTTGATTGTATCCGGAGAAACCATCCATAAACGAAAACACCTCACTTCCCGCACAAGCATCTATAATCTGGTCTATAAATGGTGTGGGATAGTTTTCCTTAGGATAAGCTTTATTCAAATCTCTAAAGTCAGTACAGACGCAGATAGTCCCTTGCTTTTTATCAACAGGAACTGGGTTGGATACCCATTCTATCAAAGCTATGGGATAGATAAAACCAACCTTCAACAGCTTTTCAACTTCAGCCTTCACAACCGCCACTTTGCGTGGGTTAACAGGTCCTAACTTTTGTCGAACTGGTTTGGCATTAGGATATGTTCAGATTTCATTTTCAACAATTGATGGATCGATTCCTGGCATCTCCTCATATGACCAGGCAAAGACATCGCGGAATTCCTTAAACAGGGCAGTATAGATAGCAATCTCTTCAGGAGAGCAATTTGCACCTATGTATATGTTTTCCACGACATCAAGGTTTACAGAGATGTTAATAGGTATAGTGGCGGAAATATTTTCCATATTCCCCTCGGCAAACATTCCTTCCCTGGGTAAGGGATTGATAGGTATATCAACATCTTCTGACAGTCTCAAACGAAACTCTTGATTTTCTATTCTGCTTAGTTTTGGAAGAAAATAGGATCAATGATGAAGATCCTCACAAATATTACCACGTCCACTCATGGCTTCCAAAATGGCTTCGTCAGAAGGTAAAACCATGTCTAAACAATCTCTAGAGTGCAAAGAGTTTTCTGCCCATGCGGGAAAATAGAATTCTTCCAGATCCTCTGAGACTGTAAGAGGATCTGGAATGGGATCAACAGTGGCTTGAGTGATATCTTGATAAGCTACCTCCACTATCAATAAGGGCACTTCTGGTTCATGGGGGGACGGGAGAACCCAAGGATCAGTCCTATCAACAACCATAGCTATGGACCTCCCCACAGTAGTAGAACCAATATAATTAACCGGGGTTGGAAGATCAAATGTGCCCATCAGTGATGTGTACATTCCAGCCCCCAAGCTCTGTGCAGCAGGTTTGACCTGATCAACCAATGGCACAGCGGACTCAATAGACTCTAAATGGCCTTTTCGAGTAAAATCAAGTTGGTCAATAGTAACCAACTTTCCCTCATGTGGAAAAACCACTACATGAAAGATAGCCTACGCAATAGTGGACATCGCATAAGTCTAGTTTCTTCCCAGAAGCAAATTATAGTCCAAGGGTGGCTCAATCACTTCCACCTCAACAGACATTGCTTTCCCTGCCAGCTTAATTTCAAAAGCTGACAAGATACCATGAGGATGGAAGGACCTTGCATCGAAAGTAGTAAGTAGAGTGTTTGATGGGACCAACTCTGGGGATCCAAGAGCTTTCCAACAGGTCAAGGACATAATGCATGTAGAAGCACCCTCATCAACAACTGCCCTTCCAATGGTATTTCCACCATGGATGACATCTATTGATAAGGCTACATGATAAGGTAGGAAAATTTTAACATCCGACAAATGAAATTTTGCCATGAGACTCGATGAGTCCATGCTTCCTAAAGCTGCTAAGAGGGCATCCTGCTAGGTGGGACAACTCTCTAACACCTCTAAAGTTGACATTGCACATGGGGTTTGGGCTAAATATTCAACTACGGAGCAGTTTGAAGCAGCCCTGGCATTAGGGTTATGCAAGGTATTCTTGAAAATGCCTTTCGATAATGCCTTTCGGTATTTTCGGCATAGTTTCAGCAGGTTTCTCTATCGTGAGAGGGTTAGAAGTTTCACCTATAGCTTTACCCTTCTCAGAAGTCTCTTTCTCATAATTTTTATTCCTTGTTTGCAACAAAGTCGAAGATCGAACCATGTTGATATAGTTTGGGTCAGGGGCATTTTGATTGCCCCTTGCTACATTAGAAGCTGAAGCAGAGTTATGTCCTTGGGGAAAAGGATCCTTCAGGACAGCCGGTTGTTGAGCTTTAAGCAGCTTTTGGGCTTGTTCCATAAGGGGACAAAGGTGAGTAAGGTGGTCCTCATGGCACAACTTGCACGGGAACTTAACCTTATTCTTTTCTTTCTTACCCCCATCAACATTATTCACGGGCTTCTGCTTGTTTTGGTTTCCCTCTCCTTTCTTTCCTCTCTTTTTCTTCCCACCGGGCTACTGATTGCCCTTCTGAGAGGTTTGTGCAAAAACATTTGCACTTTGGGGGGAGGGGGCAGCCTTTGCTACCTCCATTGTAGACTGCTTGACAGATAATTGATGAAGTTGCTTAGCCAAAGATTCTATGGTTGGAGAGTTAATGGACCCAACCACACCATCGGCATGGGGTCCAGGCTTAGGCTTCTCCGCATCGTGTGTAGGCCTCGGTGCCTTAGGAATAATCTCATACAAGATCCCAGATTGTGAATAAATCAAATCCAATTGCTGGGCCCTGAGAATGGATTCTTATTCATTGGTCACTCCTGAGGTGGATACGTCCTTAGATATGTAGGGCAACAGGGATTTAAGGAACCACTCTAAAAGGAACTAAAGAGGGATAGTGGCTTTTTATAAGGCTCTTTCGCCTCCTCCACTCTTGGATATGATATGAGATGTGGGTATCCTTGTTCTTCCTAAAGGTAGATAACAAGTCTGTTCCGAAATCATATCGGACGGGAAGGTAAAAGTGGCTAATAAATGCACTAGCCAAGTCCCAGAAACTACTGAAAGCAGCAGAAGGCAATTCAATATACCATTTTGCTGCGGTACTTGTTAAGGTTCACTGGAATAGCCTCAACCTAACTAAATCTTCATTCAGTGAATTCGAAGAACACCATAAATGGAATGTGGTGGCATGAGCCCCAGGATCTTCACCAACTTTGCCCTCAAATTTAGGGATATCCGATGGCAATTTGGTGGGAATAGGTGGCCATGAGGGGTCATGCCTCATCGGGTCATTCATCAATTTTGACAAATCTGGCAAGTTTAATGTCACCAGGAATGGAAGTTTAGGTTGAACCGGGGCACTAAATGTGCCAGCCTGGGGATTAGAGGGACTTGCCCCCGAATACCCATAGGTAAAGGTGGGGTTGCCCCCTGCCACTGGTTGTGAAGTGGGCACATTACTCTGAAACGGATTCCATCCGTAAGCCACAGGATTGTGTGTGGGAGGTGCAGTATAAGAATTTTGGGCCATCCTAATCAAAACTGGGGTCTAAAAGACAGGAGCCGGTATCCCTCCGCTAAACAACGAAAAGGGAGAACTCATAAACGGGGCCGAAATTGGAGTTTGAAAACTTTTCCCATAAGAGGTATTGTTCCCAAGCTGCACTCCTACATATGAAGGTGATGGGCCTACATATGGAGTGGATGGGGGAATGTGCCCCCCATTCCAAGGACATCCTTGGACGAACGCCGAGGATCCTACCGGACCACTCTGGGTAGTGTATGGAAAGGAAGAAGGAACAATAGGTATACTAGGGATCCCAGTAACCATATCACCAGAAATACCCGCTAGGTTTAAGTGAACCGGTGGTTGGACCACCTGGATCGATGGAGTCAAAGGTGTAGAAGGTATACTATATCTATGGGAACTTACCAGGGGAGGCAGTACCCCTTCAACCGGAACAGCTGAGGTGAACACAAAAGAACTTTCTTTCGCAGAAGACATAATCCTACCCATAGGGACACCTAAAACAGGTGAATCAAAAGGTCTAACCTGAACGATCATAGGATCGTTTAAATCAGTCAAGGGTGTGTTAAAATTCCTTGCAAACTCGTCAGTCTGCAAGTCTTCTATCTCAACTATATCAAGATCAAAACGATTAGCTATAAGTTCTGGTTTACCTAGAACTTCACTTATTCCTACCAGTTCAAATGAACCGTCCGTGTCCAATCTCTGCCTTTGGGGTAGAGGTGGAGGTTCCAATGCGACGAGAGGAGGAAGGTTTCGCAACCTTCTTGACCTTCTTATAGGTTGGTCCTCCATGATTGAAAATTTAACAAATCAAACCCTAAGGCCAACTAAACACAAACAAAACCACAGAGAACACGCTATAAAAAATCCTAAATCCTCAAACAATCAATCAAGGGTGAAAGATATGCTTTCCTGAAGAAAGCTAAAGAACGATTACTTGGTGTCCTTGAAGTGGTTCTTAGGCATAACCAGAGGAATCACCCACCACCCTCCCACACTTACAACAAGGGTTACCTTCCAAGCCTGTCCAAGGTGAACCAGAAATAGCCTTCCAGTTTACCTAGGTATGAACCCTAAATGTCAAGAGACTAAAGGCTACCTTAGCTATACCAACAGTTTGGGGGGATAGTCGCAAGCTTGACGTGTATGCATGGGCAGGGTAGCTGAGCTCGAAACTCTGTCTAGGATAGAATCCCCAGATGCGTAAAATTCCTAATTTATGTTTTGACAAGGAATCAGAGGGTTATCTCCTCAGTCCAATTCCTCCATGCGGCCTCCTGCTTTACTCCCTTTTGAGAGGAGCTTCCCAGATACAATTGATAAAGACAAGGATTTACCTAAAGAATGGTTCACTACGTCTGAATTTTAAAACTTATGGGAAGTTTACACTTCCTATGCCACAAGTCTAGCCTAAGCTAGTAGGTGAAAGGCCCCTAAAAATAAAAATTACTAATAAATTTTAATTATTGCGTTCATTTTAAAGGGTTTTTTCTTACTCAGAAGGAAATGGAGTGATGAACTATGGTGTTTTTGACTCGATAAAAAATAAAAAAGTAAAGGTGTATTTTTTCAAAGCAAATTGCCACTATTAAAGCAAACTTCTTTTTCTTTTTATAAATATAGATTTATGAACATATCCAAGCAATAAAGATAAACCAAGACTATGTTTTTGTGGTTTTTTAGATTATATTTTAAAACTGAAATGAAAACTACTTATGCAAAAGCAAATGCAAAAGCTTGACAATGTTTTTCTTTTCACTTTTTAAAATGATCAACTACTACTATGCACCTAAAATGCACTGAACTTGAGTATACTTGGATCAAATCAACTGTATAAAATAAGCAAACTGAAGTAAACAGGTCAATAAAACCAAGAATCAACCAACAAAGGGAGACTGGGAACCCTAGCTTGGGTGTGTACAATGACAAGGAATCATTGTAAACTCACAAAGGTAAGTGGCAAACCAACCACTATCAAAAGATAGATTGGAAAAACAATGCCCAAAACCTTGATCACTGATTCGGACAGAGACACTTCAACCTATAACCCAAACAGGCCAACCTACTTCAAAATGCAAACAGAAGACAATCGAAACAAAAGAAACCCAAGGGCTTTACGAGAAAGCACAAAATGTGGATACCAAGGTCTTCAGACTAACTGTACAATATTCATAAGGAAATCCAAATAACAAACAGGAATTACAAAAAGACAGGGACAAGAAAACCCTAGCCAAAAATCCCTATTTCCAGGCTTGTACGTGACTGTGTATAAGGGAAACTCGCGTACTGTACGTGACTGTCCAATAGAGCAACCCGCATATGCAGGCCTCTGTACGCAACTGTGTATGAGAGAAACCTGTGTATAGGTACAAAATTTTTCTCAAAAAAGAAGAAAAATCCATAAGGCTTTCAAACACTGTGGTAAGCATGAACTAGGATAAAATACCACACACAAACTTCAAGGCAAAGACTGGTCAGGGGTGACAGAAACAACCTACAACAGTCTGGGCTCCCCAGCAGAGTCGCCAGTTCTGTTGTATAGGAATAAACACCTTATAACCGAAGGTCTGGGGTTACCAACATACTCATAAAACTTGCAGGCAATCGACCATAGAGTACAGAAAAGGAAATAAGAGGATAGAATAGACTCACCCGATACACGACGGTTGATCCTAGCTTTGTCCTCTTCTGCTCTGCTTCTCCTCCAAAGCCTTCAGGGATGTTTCTCCTTCACCTGTCAAGAGAAAATCCTCCAATTGCAAGACGATACATGTATATAAAACAGGTTAGATAAATCATATACATAGTGCTTAATCATAAGTATTCATCAAACCATGATACATGAAAGACATCCAAAACACATATGGAAGAAGGATTCTCTTTATTAACAATAGTGAATGAGTTCAGATTACAACCCAACGCCTGAGACAAGGACTCCTCTGCAACCAAAGGATTCTGAGTTCCACTGCTCCAAATACTTCTGAATAGATACCACCAGCATAACTTTGCTCTCCAAGTATGATTGATTAATACCTTCCCCAAGGCCTTTATTTATACTTAGTGAAATAAGGCGGTTTCGAGGGTTGAGGAGGTTGAGACAGTTAAGATGGTTATAGTTAATGGCTTAACAAATCTCAAATAATCGCGATTTATTATTTTTAATGTCAAAGGAAGGCGTATGCGGGTATTAATATTGGCAACTCGCGTATGACACGCGAGTTTCTATAAAGGAAACCCGCATACAAATATGTATGCGGTTTGCAATTACAAAGACTCGCGTACAGTACGTGACATGTTGTAGGAGAAGTCGTGTATGTACGTGGGTTGCTTACACACAAAGGCGCGTATGGTACTTGACATATTGAAAGGTAAAAATAACAAGTTGGATGGATGATAAATGTAGTTCATAACATGCCCATCTATAGTGTTTTAGGCAACATTCAATCCATAAATGTCCTTTTGTGTGCCAACATAGGGAATGTCGGCACTCAGATGGAGAAGTGCCATTTAGGTAGATAACATGTACAACCACCAGCTTCTGGTGGTAGATGGACATCTATTGGTGGGGATAGACTGACATCCCATGTGCCTCAGAGCGAGCCACACATTTTCACATCATGTGGGGGACCCTATTATGGTCCTGGACCAAGACATGGTACCACTACAATGACTGGTGGTCACGTAAGGACATTGTTTTAAAACTCTGTTATTGTTCAATTTTTAATTTTTCCATACTATATGTAACATATTAAAAGATTCGTAATATATGCAATATTTACTCTTGCAGGAGATTGATGCCTCTCACGGGGGTGGTACTGCACCCGGTGTGGTTGTACTCGAGGCCCAAACAACCACCATTGAGGTAATATTTAAACACTTGTCATTTTGTTATTACATATAATTTTGTTAATGCATGTGTTAGTCTTGATTAATTTATTAAATTGTCTAATATTTACAATTTTTGAAGTTGCAGGAACCCCACTTAGAACGTGATGCTGGAGACGTTGATATCAACGACATAGTCCAAGGTGGAATTTACGATTACTTGAAGAATGTAAGTACATGGGTTATGACTGAATCTTGTTCGAATTATTTAAATTTCTTACTGTACACTTCTTTATAGATCGCTAATATTTATAATTTTTAAACTTGCAGATGCTATTAGCATCTGAAGAGGGGAAAGAAATTGATGGAAGCGGTCACTCCCATGGGGGAGATATGTCCCAGGCAGGGGTAAGTATATTACAACATGTTATTTTTTCAGTACATATTATTCCATCCATTCAAATCCATGTCTAACTATGGTAACACTTTATGACTGTAGACATCATCACAGATCCCTGCACCGCCTCTTTGGTTTCGATCTCCCCGTAGTCCAAACATAGATAAGGGGGTTTTTTACACCAGACGACCCTCTTCCTTGAACAGAGCGGGTGTGCATGAGGATAAACCTACTCATCCCATGGTAATGTACACACTTCCAATGGCAGTTGTTGGTTAGCTATGAATTCACTTCACAAGTGGTTTTTCTTAATATTATTTTTGCATGTTTACAGCATCAGGATGTAGAGTCATCCATGCTAGACCTTGGTGGGATTGTTGATGCTGCGGTCAATGCTGCATCTACAATAGGGATAAGTCACACTGAGGTACATCTACTTGAATATTTGTAATTGTACATTTCATTTGTATTGTTTATGGACATGCACAATGTCTAACTATTTAATCATTTGGTGAATGTAGCCACACCCTGGTCCATTAGTGCATGCAACTGAGGTTGATGTTCAACCTACGGCTCCTCTTACTACTGAAGAGTCCCAGTGTAATCCCCTAGAAATAGTTTTTTCGGTGAGATGCTCATTTTTTACATAATTGATTAGTACTTTCTAATTCATGTACATGTTGATAATTCTTGAGATAATTGACATTTTTTTTTTAATTCGTAGAGAAGCATTGCAAAGAGGCTCTCTGCAAGGAGGAGGACACCGAAGGCACCTATACCCTCGACACCAGAGGCACCTATACCCTTGACAGATGCAGTGAGTCTTTGTTTTATTTACAATTGAGTCATATTTTAAATTTTCAAACTTTGTTATTAATGGACAGTACTAGTTCAGTTACCTGATCATGAAATATTGTCATTGATTTGCAGTCGCCAGAGATGCACAGTGGTCCTAGACAGAGCCGAAAAGCATAAGGGTCCAGGAAAAACAAGAGAAAGTTAGATTTTTTATGTGTTAGTCCAGGAAAAATATGCATTTTTATGTACAATTCAAAGTTAATGTATAGGGGCGCGGTCCAGGACAGATGTAATTTTGCTTGCACATGTACATAAAATATGTTTTTGATACATGTACATTGATAGGCCATAGATAGGCCTTCTATTTTTGTATTATAACTTTCATGATATAAAAAATATTTCATATCAAGGCTCTTGAGATCTTCATGGTTCATTCTTTCAAGTGTGATTATACACGTGTGGCCAAGAATGTTTCTATGTGTAATGTTCCCAATTTTTTATAGATTTTACGGTTGCATGGAGATATCAGTCATAAATTTGAGAACAATGCACAATTACAATATTACGTAATGACAAAAATGTACATTTTAATTGTTTTTTACCATGATCCAATTGCATATACAATGTTATATTAACAATGTCAAATTGTATTCACAAAGATGGAACATACCTAATACACATAAGCACCCAACATAGCTAAGCAACTGATCCAACTTGGTGGAATAAAAAAGCACCTTACCCACATTACAACCTAACAAACTTTTAAAGGATGCACGGAGTTGACACACCTAAGTGATGCACCTGTGTGGTCTACATAAATAAAATTAGTGTTTGGCATGATGTCTTTCATCTAACGAATACATGGGATACACATCAAACCTAAAAGTATCCGAGTATTATAAGGTTGATTCAAAATAATGGTTATGACTATATCCTGCACATTATGTATGTCCTGCACATTATTTTATCATTTTGTTAATGTACATGGCATTTGATGAATGGCCTCGAGTAACAACTTTGAAAGAGATGAAAGTTATGTGTGGTTTTTTTATAGTTTAAATTTATTAGAGAAGTACTATTTTGAATCTTGTTTTATAAATTCATGTTTATGGAGTATTATTCGAAGCATTCGTAGCATGAAGATATATATATTTTGTAATAATGGCGTAATAGGTTGGCCACTTGTTTCTAAACATAAACATGTTCCATTACATGGTTACTGACGTAATGGAATTGTCTCCTCTTGAATTTCATCATACAAATGCTCACATCTCATGGATGAGGGGAAGATCTACAATCACCTTCAAGCTGACCTTTATGTGGAAAAATTTCACATTCACTTATTGAGCAAAACCCTAGTTTCCAAAATTGACAAACAAAAATGATCCCTTGTCCATGGACCTAGAGTAGAGGGCCACTCTAGCACTATCTTGATGTACTGAATCCAATGGAGTTGACGGTTCATTGATCTGAGAAATGGTCATCAACCTATGGAGCGTTGAATCCCACCTCCTACAGGCTTTTAGGGGCACCTGTTGAATCACTAACCGGGGCATAGAATGGAAACCGTGCATCAAAAAGGGATTTCAGTGGGTCGTGCAAGCGTGTTTAGGTAGGTTCTATGTGGGAATTCTAGCCACATGTTCACGGTCAAGGAATTTGCAAAGCCGACCCCTATGTGTAGAAATTGGACATTCACTTACTGAGAAAAACCCTAGTTTCCAAAATTGACCAAAAAAATGATCTCTTGTCCATGGACCCAGATTAGAGGGCTACCCTAGCACTATCCTGATGTCCTAAATCCAACAGAGCTGAGGGTTTGTTGATTTGAGCAACGATCATGATTCTATGGCACGTTGAATCCCACCTTCTATAGGATTTCAGGGACACCTATTGAATTCCTACCCGGGGCATAGACTGCAAACCATGCATAAATAAGGGATTTCAGTGGGTTGTGCAAGCATGTTTAGGTATGTGTTATGTGGGAACGCTAGCCACACCTTCATGGTCGAGAAATATGCGAATTTGACCCTCATGTACAAAAATTTCACATTCACTTACTGAGCAAAACCCTAGTTTCCAAAATTGACCAAAAAAATGGCCTCTTATCCATGGAACCATATTCTAGGGCCTCCCTAGCACTATCCTGATGTCCTGAATCCAAGGGAGTCAACGGTTCATAGATTCGAGCAACGGTCATGATTCTATGGCACATTGAATCCCACCTCCTATAGGCTTTCAGGGACACCTGTTGAATCCCTACCCGGGGTATAGAATGGAAACTGTGCATCAAAAAGGGATTTCGGTGGGTTGTACAAGCTTGTTTAGGCATGTGTTATGTGGGAATGCTAGCCACACCTTCACGGTCGAGCAATATGTGACTTTGACCCCCATGTACAAATATTTCACATTCACTTACTGAGCAAAACCCTAGTTTCCAAAATTGACCAAAAAAATGGTCTCTTCTCCATGGAACCAAATTAGAGGGAATCCCTAGAAATATCCCGATGTCTTGAATCCAATGGATCCAATGGTTCATCGATCTGAGCAATGGTCATGATTCTATGGCATGTTGAATCCCACCTTCTACAGGCTTTTAGGGACACCTGTTGAATCCCTACCCAGGGCATAGAATCGAAACCGTGCATCAAAAAGGGCTTCTGGTAGGTCGTGCAAGCATGTTTAGGCATGTGTTATGTGGGAACACTAGCCACACCTTCACGGTCGAGCAATATGCGAATTTGACCCCCATGTGCAAAAATTTCACATTCACTTACTAAGCAAAACCCTAGTTTCCAAAATTGACCAAAAAAATGGTCTCTTATCCATGGAACCAGATTAGAGGGCCTCCCTAGAACTAAACCAATGCACTGAATCCAACGGAGCCGACGATTCATCGATCCGATCAATGGTCATGATTCTATGGCACACTGAATCCCACCTTCTACAGGCTTTCAGGGACACCTATTGAATCCCTACCCGGGGCATAGAATGGAAATCGTGCATCAAAAAGGGCTTCTGGTGGGTCGTGCAAGCTTGCTTAGGCATGTGTTATGTGGGAACGCTAGCCACACCTTCACGGCCGAAAAATATGTGACTTTGACCCCCATGTGCAAATATTTCACATTCACTTACTAAGCAAAACCTTAGTTTCCAAAATTGACCAAAAAAATGGTCTCTTATCCATGGAACCAGATTAGAGGGAATCCCTGGCACTATCCCGATGTCCTGAATCCAACGGAGCTGATGGTTCATCGATCCAAGCAATGGTCATGATTCTATGGCATGTTGAATCCCACCTCCTACAGGCTTTCAGGGACACCTGTTGAATCCCTACCTGGGGCATAGAATGGAAACCATGCATCAAAAAGGGCTTCCGGTGGGTCGTACAAGAGTGTTTAGGTATGTGTTATGTGGGAATGCTAGCCACACCTTCACGGTCAAGAAATATGTGAATTTGACCCCCATGTGCAAAAATTTCACATTCACTTACTAGGCAAAACCCTAGTTTCCAAAATTGACAAATAGAATGGTCTCTTATCCATGGAACCAGATTAGAGGGCCTCCCTAGCACTATCTCGATGTCCTAGATCCAATGGAGCCGACGGTTCGTCGATCCGAGCAATGGTCATGATTCTATGGCACGTTGAATCCCACCTCCTACAGGCTTTCAAGGACACCTGTTGAATCCCTACCCGGGGCATAGAATGGAAACCGTGCATCAAAAAGGGATTTCGGTGGGTTGTGCAAGCTTTCTTAGGCATGTGTTATGTGGGAAATCTAGCCACACCTTCACGGTTGAGCAATATGCGACTTTGACCCCCATGTGCAAATATTTCACATTCACTTACTGAGCAAAACCTTAGTTTCCAAAATTGACCAAAAAATGGTCTCTTCTCCATGGAACCAAATTAGAGGGAATCCCTAGCACTATCCCAATGTCCTGAATCCAATGGAGCCGATGGTTTGTTGATCTGAGAAATGGTCATGATTCTATGGCACGTTGAATCCCACCTCCTACAGGCTTTCAGGGACACCTGTTGAATCCCTAGGCGGGGCATAGAATGGAAACTGTGCATCAAAAAGGGATTTTGGTGGGTTGTACAAGCATGTTTAGGAATGTGTTATGTGGGAACACTAGCCACACCTTTATAGTCGAGCAATATGCGAATTTGACCCCCATGTGCAAAAATTTCACATTCACTTACTAAGCAAAACCCTAGTTTCCAAAATTGACCAAGAAAATGGTCTCTTATCCATGGAACCAGATTAGAGGGCCAACCTAGCACTATCCCAATGTCCTCAATCCAACAAAGCCGACGGTTCATCGATCCAAGCAATGTTCATGATTCTATGGCACGTTGAATCCCACCTCCTACAGGCTTTCAGGGACACCTGTTGAATCCCTACCCGAGGCATAGAATGGAAATCATGCATCAAAAAGGGTTTTCGGTGGGTCGTGCAAGCATGTTTAGGCATGTGTTATGTGGGAACTCTAGCCACACCTTCACAGTTGAGCAATATGCGAATTTGACCCCCATGTGCAAAAATTTCACATTCACTTACTAAGCAAAACTCTATTTTCCAAAATTGACCAAAAAAATGGTCTCTTATCCATAGAACTAGATTAGAGGGCGTCCCTAGCACTATCTTGATGTCCTGAATTGAATGGAGTTGGTGGTTCGTCGATCCGATCAACGACCATCATTCTATCGCACGTTGAATCCCACCTCCTACAAGCTTTCAGGGACACCTGTTGAATCCCTACTCGGGAGAAACAAATTATCGAAGTGAAGGAGATAATTATCAGATTCAAGGAGATGTCCTTAAAGGATCAACTTCGATATTCAAGGAAAATGCAATAGACATATCCCAGATAGAGTGGTAGATAATGGTCTTGGGCTATAAGGCATGAGTCATGTAAGTATCAATATAATACAACAAATCCATTGTATAAGTCTATTGAATTTATCAATATATCAAGTGCTCAATGTATCAAACTGCAAATAATCAATGAGACCATGAAACCAAAATATATGACTACCACATACCTGACTACCTACTTGTGCTCATTTGACTAGACCATCGGGATCACCTCTAATAGAAATGGTATCCTTTAGCCTCTCGTGCTCGGAGTAAGGAAATGCGTATCATGACTTTGATGAGTTCTTGTTTGGCATTGTTTGCAGCTGGAGGTTTGTGCCAATAACTAAGTTCGTATAATGGTATACAATTTGACCTGGTCTATAATCTTCAAATACATAACCTTTTTTCTTTCGTGTGTGGGAAACCTGTGTCAAATATTCCCCTTTGATAACCATTGACCCAATTGGAAAATCATTGCCCTCGGAGTCGCTTAATGATACAATGAAGGTCTGCTTCCCATCCAAGCAACGTGCCAGCCAGTAGTCAGTGTGCCATTCATTGTCTCTCGGGGCAACCACTGCGTATATGTGCCCTGCATAAAATACAGTACAGACCTAGGAGTTAGCTAACTAAACACAACTAGTCGTCAAACATTTCAAAGTGATCAACATAATAGTCGAACCTGGTTGTATGAGATCTGAAATGTGGTCATAGTCATGTGAAATACTCGACTAGCCTTCCTCCAACTAGGATAATTATGAAGTTGTTTGTCAGCCAATGGGGAGTGATACACGATCCTAGCTACCAACACAATCTTTGGATTCACAGTTGTCCCATTCACCACTGCTACATGGATAACAAGATCAAGAGAGTTTTCTTGTCCACATTTCAACTATAGAATTGTTTGACGTCCTAACTGAATGGAATGCACGAGTTCCTTGGACGGTCTTGCACTCATATAGGTGTAATCGATCTACATCGACCACCTCCCAAAAATATCTATGTACATGTGCTTTTTGAGATGATTGGTCTTCTTGCCTTCTAGCTCCCTGCCCCATCATTGAAGAACACCATGCAACAATGGTATTTGCATCTCGGATGAGCGAAATAGTTGAGAATTTCATCTCTTGCATACGTA
>LPNX010184247.1:256976-274134 GCA_001517045.1 Pseudotsuga menziesii
GGCGATGATGATGATGATGGTGATGACGATGATGATGTTGATGATGATGATGATGATGATGATGACGATGGTGATGATGATGTTGATGATGTTGATGTTGTTGTTGATGATGATGATGATGAAGATGATCATGATGATGAAGATGAAGATGATGAAGATGATCATGATGATCATAGTGATGTTGATGATGATGATCGATGATCAATGATCATGGTGATGATGATGGTGATGATGAGGATGAGGATGGTGATGATGGTGGTGATGATGATGATGGCGATGATGTTGTTGTTGTTGATGATGATGATGATGGTGATTATGATGGCGATGATGATGATGAGGATGATGACGATGATGATGATGATGATGACGACAATGATGACGATGATGACGATGGTGATGATGATGATCATCTGTTGCTAGGCTTCTGCGGTGCATGTTTATAGTGCTATCAGTATTCGGAATAGCCACAGATATCATTTTAAATATCGACGTTTCGGGTCCACAACAGGACTCATCATCAGGATGGTGTGATGTGAAGAAGAGTAGGCGATCTTAGTCTTGGTTATTAATATTGAATTGCAAAGAGTAATATGCAAAAAATGGTATGGTTTTTGGGTTTTCTAATGTTGGTTTAAGAATAGGTTTTTTAATTAGTTTTTGGTATTATTTTATAAATTTATTTATTTATTTTTCATATTAATTTATTAATATTTTCATAAAAACTATGTTATAAATAGAACACACTTAATTAGGTTAAGAATAGGTTTTAAGAATATTTTTAATGTCGATTAAGAATAGGTTTTTAATTAGGTTTTGTTAATAAATAATAGTTTATAATATTAATTTATTAATAATTTGCTTTTAATTAAAAGTTTTCAAACTAAGGTTCGAAAAAATTCAACCTATTCTTAAACCGACATCAGAAAACCCAAAAACCATACCATTTTTTGCATATTACTCTCTGCAATTCAATATTAATAACCAAGACTGAGATCGCCTAATCTTCTTCACATCACACCATCCTAATGATGAGTCCTGTTGTGGACCTGAAACATCGATATTTAAAATGATATCTATGGCTATTCCGAATACTGATAACACTATAGATGATGATCATGTTGATGATGATGATGATGATGATGAAGGTGATGATGATGATGAGGATGATGATGATGATGGTGATGATGATGAATATGTTTATGATGATGATTACGATGGAGGATGAGGATGGTGATGATGATGGTGATGATGATGTTGATGATGTTGATGTTCATGATGATGATGATGATGATGATGAAGATGAAGATGTTTATGATGATGATGATGAGGAGGATGAGAATGGTGACGATGGCGATGATGATGGTGATGATGATGATGACGATGATGGCGATGGTGATGTTGATGTTGATGATGACGATGACGATGATGATGATGATGGTGATGATGATGATGATGGTGATGATGTTGATTATGTTGATGTTGTTGATGATGATGATGATGATGAAGATGAAGATGATGATGAAGATGAAGATGAAGATGAAGATGATGATGATGAACATGAAGATGAAGATGAAGATGTTTATGATGATGATGATGATGAGGATGAGGATGATGAAGATGATGATGATGATGGCGATGATGATGATGATGATGATGACGACGATGAAGATTATGATTATGAATATGGCGATGAGGATGATGTCTACGATGATGAAGATGATGTTGAGGATGGTGATGATGAAGAAGATGATGATGATGACAACAACGATGATGATAATGACAACGATGATCAATGATGATGATGGTGATGATGATGATGATGATGATGATGAACGATGATGATGATGATGATGATGGTGATGATGATGACGACGATGATGATGTTGATGTTGATAATGATGATGATGATGATGATGCCGATGATGTTGATGTAGGGGGGAGAGAGGTAGGAGGAGTAGGGGATTTAGAGATAGGGAGAGGAGGATTGGGGATTAGTAAGAATTGGGGGGAAGAGGGGGAATTTTAGTTGTAGGGGGTGACCCGTGGATGTGTGATGTGGGTGTTTGTGTGTGTGTGAGAGAGAGGGTTGGGGAATAGATAGGGGGTGGGGGCTAAGTGTAGTTGGATGAGTTGGGGAGCAAGAAAGAGTGGAGAGAGAGGTTTTAGGTGTTAGGAGTGAGAGAGAGGTGCTAGAAGGATGTGTGTGTGTGTGAGAGAGGAAGAGACAGAGAGAGGGGGGAGGGAGGTTTATGGTAGTGGGGTGTTGGGAAGAGAGAGGAGGGGGTGTTAGTATGAGTTAGGGGGAAGAGGGGAGTCAGGGGAGGACATAAAATAATAAAAGTATTGCTATAATTGACAAAAAAAATCACTCATTGTAGTATTTAAAAACATGTTCCCGTATTTCTTAACTAAAACGCGCCCCCGTTTTTATTAGCTAAAACGCACTCGCGTTTTGCTTATATAAAACACGCTTCCATTTTTCTTTACTAAATTGCACTCGTGTTTTGTTTAAATTCAAAAATCTATTCCCTCCAAATGATAAGGCCGAGCCTCCACCCATGATTTCATGGAATTCTTATGCCTATGTGTTTGCTTCGTACTTTGTTCGGATTCAGCATGCCTATGCCTTGGAGTATGATAAACCATGGCTAATTTAGCATTATATACAAATTTTCAATATGCTCGTGTTTAGCGGTTCGTCTGATTATGCTGCACACCTCCATTTTTTATGAGATTTTAGAAACATATATGGTTTTTTTTGCAGATTCTAAATATGTAAATTTTAACAAGAATACATAATTTTTTCTATTTTTTTCTTATTTGTCTTCTGTCATCACTCCTCAACTAAAAAAAAACACTATTAGTGTTTCATCCATATCTCTTTCGTTTCTCAACCATTTAAAAAAAAATTGTATGGTGCACTAAAGAACACCAACCTCTACATGCTATAAAAAACCCATTTCCAAATAATTGCATTAAGACATTCAAACGCTGCACCCACAATTGATGTACCGTTTTTGAGGTTTGATCTCTTAGATAATTTTATTAAAAAAAATTCAAAAATATTATTTTTATTATTGGAAAAATAGTAGTGCACTAGTCCTATATGTTCTCTATATGTATACCGGTTTTCGTAAGTTTATTCCATCATATAGACACTCAGACGCTGCACCCACAAAAACATATACCTTATAATTTGTCCCAAAAATAAAAAGTGCCCATTAAAAAATATCTAACTTCAGATAGTTAACAACATTTTCAATAGAAAAAAATTATATATTTGGAAAGGTCATTCAATTTCCTACATTTCTTGTTTTTCACTCATCACAAGATTCATTGTGTAAGTGTCTCAAAATATCCATGCAAGTTGATGGATGTTTGTTTTTTCAGTTTTGTATTGCATCTAACGTGCCAAAAGAGACCCTCAACTTCTTGCACACACCCTGTAGCATGATGTAAGCATATACTATGAGGGGTATAGTGTATAGCATGATCATGTAATAGAGTGTAATTTGTGTTCTAGCAAGTCTCATATGTAAACACCTATTTCTTAGCGTTTTATTAAGAGATGAGCTGAAAAATCATTGGTTTGTTGGTTTTCCCCAAAAGAGGTGTTTCTAGGGTATTTTTTTTGTAATGTGTTGATGTTATTGTGTGTGATTGTTTTATGTGAATGTGTTTAACTATATCAAACAAATTGCAAACATGTTGTAAATAGTGTTGTAACACCCCGGTTTTGACCCCGACTGCATCAAATGTATATGATGTATATATTGTAATTAATCGTGGTGTGGAGCTAAAGGCAAAATCCCCACCATTGATTTATCGTTTTATGTTTCGGTGATTAAAATTGATGCCGATAGTATTTTGTGCTAGCCAGGCACATTATAATTATGGATACCATGTACATATGCAAATTAAATAAAATACCCACAACTAGCTATGTCAATGCAACAATAATGAGATGGGGGCATGATTCCTAAGGATAAGGTTGGGGGGGGATGTTTAACCTTTGGGGCCATTGGAGAAAAGACATGTGTCAAGAGGAGAACCTAAACCAACTACCTTCCCTTGTCTTATTCACCAACCCAAATTAATTCCCCATGAGTTGTTTGGGTAGTTAATTCCCTTTGGGGATGAATGCATGGGCAGCCATCATCTCTGGCAGGACTGTTAGTCCTTTGACCGCACACATGCCCCAAAGAGGCAGGTCGCATTCAGCTCCTCATGGGGCCAGAGAATGCCCTTCCACACTCACGCAAGAGGAAGCTTGGCCTCAGGCAGACATTCGCATTCTGCATTCTCCTTTCCCAATTTTTGCCTATGTGTCTGAATTCCTTCACATTGGAAAGGGCTGTGATCTTCATCTTACGCAGGTTGGGAGATCGTTTTATCCTCTCCATGAATTTGGGGATGCTCTGAGTTGTTTTGGCCACATTAGGGCTATAAATGACTCTAGAAATTGACTGATATAGTCTCAATTGTTTTTACCCATTTTCCATACCTGATTTTGGTCTCTGTGGTGTTCTCCCTTCAGTCACAGAGTTGTTATTGTTGTGTGTATATGGTTGTTGGTCTTTGGAGTGGAAATGGGGTCTGAGCTTACTGGACAAACCTAGTGTGTGCAGGAGCCTGACATACAGAGCTAGAGGGCTGGGTTTCTTCTTTACACCTTTGAATAGCACTGGAAGGGAAGGAATAGCCCGAGGGACTGTATAGTAGAGAAGGGGATGCTTCCTTGTGTTGGGCATGTAGATGTTTTAGAAGTCAAGCTAGTTTTGGTGCAGGTGTCCATAGCTCTTTGGTTGAGCTCACTAGCTTAGCAGTTAGCCTTTCCAGCTCCTGTATAGCCTGATAAACCCAATTGTGTTGGATTGGCTGAGTTTTGTGTATCCTTGGCTACGTGTGATCCTGCTAGTGTTCCCCTTATTCCTTGTGGAAATCATGCCCAACTCGGGGGTGGCAGTGTTGCTGAGAGATTGATGAGCACACTCGCTTGTGGTTGGGTGGAACGTTGCAACAACATAGATGGTTGCAGGACAAGATTCTACTAAGATAAGTATCTCTGTGTTTAAATCCTTGCAACTATGTTTTGTTTCATAACTCAAATGAACATGTTAAATGCTGTGACTAAATAAATTTGCTTCCGCTGTTTGATAATCATTTATGCATCTGTGTCTGTTATTAGTTCAATGCATTTTTATATTGTGTTCATGGGGCTTAGTTGCTCGGATTAGCTAGCTGTTATGTTAGTCGTGTCCTCTCTACCGAGTAGAGGGGTGGGGATGTGACAGGCATTAGAACTAACAATTGGTGTCAAAGTTGTATTTTGTTGCAGGGGGGGTGTCTTTGTTGATGAGGGTTTGGCTCGGTACTTGATATAGGGAATTCCTATTACAATGGGATACTTCTTGAAGTATTGATTCGTTATTAGAATAGCCAAAATGAATAAACATAGATATGGTTTGATTCGTTATTAGTATGGTTTGACTATGAAAGAAGCAAAGGCCAAAATGAGAAAACATGCAGTGAAAGATGAGAACAAAGGGAAATACGAGGAGGATAAACATCTACACCATAAAGCAGTGTTGCAGTTGCAACTATTTTCCCAATTTTTTTAAAATTTTGGATTTTATCTTGCCTGGTTTTATTTGGTTTCCCAAAATCGGTTGTCCTTCTGCTACAATTTTGAATGTTTGAGTTTGATTCGAGGTTAACTGTTTTCTTTCATTTCGGAAGTTGATTGATTTAAAATGCCTTTGTCTAGCCTAAGCTTTCGACTTTGGAACTTTAAGTTTTGATGTTTAAAGGTTTTTATTTATCAATGTCGGAAGTCATTTGAATAGTAACTCGGGTCCGTAGTTCTCTACGCAGCCGCTGTTACGGAAGCTAAACAATGAATGACCCGATGGATAGTCTTGATTTTCGTCGATATCTTGGTTTTATTGATCAAATTTTTACTTTGCGATGTTTTGTTTTAGCACTAAATGAAGTCAGTTGAAGTTTGATTCAGAACTTTAGTTATCTACGTAGCCACCGTTGTGGAAGCCAACTAATGAACGTTTTGACAGATTAGTGCTTATCCTCACCGATCGCTGGTGATTTATGTTGAATGCGGAGCCTTTAGTCTGTCTGCCTCTTGCCGTTGCGGCTGCGTACTGAACTTTTTTGTCGACGTACTATGGTTAGTCCTTCCGCTCGCCATTGCCGTGTTTTTAGTGGGTAATGGTTTCGATCTCCGATACATCGACAACAACTTTTAATGCTTTATTTCATCGACATTTTATTTGATTGCAGAAGCCACAGTCTGATGGTCTTCCACCATTGCGGCTCCTCAGTGAACTGATCATCCGATGCTATAGTACTTCTGCCCACCGAAGTGGATTATCTTCCCAATGCTTAGTGTTTATTGCTTCCGACTGTTAGTAGGGTTTTCCCACCATTTTTGTTGTGATGATACTCTATTTCATGGGATGGCGGAGTTTTCCCATGGGTGCTGGTCGAGTCATGAAGAGCGCAGTTTGGGGGTTTGGTGTTTTGAGGAGTGGTGGTTACTTTGTCCTTTTTTATGCTTTCATCGGAGAATGTTGAATTGGTCTAGATGCGGCCTGGATTGAGATAAAAGTCTGTTTTTCAGACTTGTGTTTTTAGTTCGGACAGTGGATTTAGAGGATTTTCAGGCCCAGGTTGCAGGATTCTCTTTACCTTATCTTTTCATGCTTTAAATTTGTTTATAGTTCATTTCACAGAATGCATGTATTGATACAATTTGTGTTACTTTGTCAAACGCTAAGTGATCTAAGGACAGGTGATTCATGACAAGATGATTGCTGTTGTAGAGAAGACATGTCTAGAAGACAAAGCATAAGAAAGGAGGCAGCAAGGAAGGAAGAGAAAGAAAATGCAGAAGCAGAGATGAGGAAAAAGAAGAAGAAAGTAAGGGTTTGAGATCTCAAATAGATCGATAGCAGCAGAGGCCCTGGCTTGAGAAAATTTCATCAGTTACCAAGCTGGTCCTTTTTATAAAGTGCTCTTAAAATCTTAATCTGAAATGTAACGTATTGTATAATTCATGAGCACCCACTAAAAGACAAAATGGTGGGATTAAACGGTTGGGGGAGCCCAAAGGTCACCCAAGGGGCAACCGAAAGGTTTTGCTGTTTTTGTATAAATATAGGAGATTCAGATAGAAGAAGGGACTTTTTCCCAGTTAGATTTGTGAGAACATGTTGTAAGAAGAACTATTTTCTTTTGCAATAAGAATTACAAGTTTCCTGTTGGAGAAAGCTTGGTGGAAGTTTTCAAATGTTGTTCCATGGATGTGTTGAATGTGAACTATTTCATTTTCATCTTTGTGTCCATTAACTGTGAGATCGTTCTAATTCTTTGAACCTATGTTCTTGTATGAATGCTCTCTAGTTTATTCTATGAAATTTCCACTATGAGTAATGAATTCTTTTTTATAAACAACGAGCTATCTTGTTGTTCATCTATCTATTAATGTTTATGTGTTTTGAAATAAGTAACAACTATCTGTGATTTTTCTTAATGCATGAGCAGAAATACATTACTCATTGATGAATTACAATCTTGCTCCCTAGGGATAGGTTAGATAGTTAATTTTAGTTTCTTGCTGTGTGTGATTTAGATGTGAGAGAGTTAAGACGAGAGGTAAGAACCTGCGCATCACATTGTGACTGCTCCTCGTATTCTCCATCAATCTGCATTCTTAGATAGGCACTTGCATATCATACTAAAAACTTAAAAACTTAAAAATACACACGGTGGACCGGGCCGTAACTGGTAAAACCTTTTTATTTTGTTACTTGACCTACGGTAGCCGGACCGTAAACCGGATGGATTCCCCATACCAAACAGTAACAGGCTAGTTGGGAATGTTTACTAGGGAGAATCCCTAACTGTTGTTACCTGCGATTTTCCAGGCCTCAACAAGCAGGAATGGGTATTATGGACCTTTCTCACACTACCACTCATACCACCATCACCATCACTAAGCCTTCTCCTAGCAAGTATATATGATCAAAATTACAACGTAATTTGAATGTCTCATGTGAAATAATTTTAGTAAGGATGTTTGATTTTGATTTATGTTGTCATAAGGTATGGTGGAGAAATATTTCTCTCGTCTTTGTTTTTGTTATGTATTTTTTATTGTAATATATTGAGCACAAATACTAGGAGCTCGCAACTGTAACAAATATGAACTTAACAGTGCAACATACCAATATTTAGTCACAACTTCGATGCTGAATCAAATAGAGAACGAGAGAATTTAGAAGGGAGCAATTTGTGTCTGAAGAAAGGTTTGGCCAAAAGGTCCACTAGGTGGGGGAAAAGGCACTCTCACCACATTTTCTGCTCCTTCAACCCATGAGATATCCCAGTGTTGAATGCCATGGAAGTATTGGCATATCTAAGGTGCATGATGTTAGCACATGCCTTTCTATCCATATCCTGAACAAAAAGATGAGTGTATGCATTCAAAGCCACTTTGGATATAGAATATGTTGGAAACCTAACAAAATGCCCGCTATATTCACCGCTCTTAAGATCCTCCATGAACTTCCTCATAATGCAATAACCTCTTCACTAATGTTTTCAATGTCTTCCAATTGCCTTTGCAATGTCTCGCTTCTCAAAGTCTACCAAGAATAACAAAACAAAACAAGTTGTGGCATCAGGTAGATAAGTAAAGGATTGTGGAGAAGAATCTGTTAGTTATTTATACCCCAAGTGTCCCTATTACATATGACACGTTGACTATACTTGGTCTAGCTATAGAATGATTTACAAGTGGAATTATATCTTTGGTTATTCTCTTTGTCCTGTAGTAGCTTGTGCTCAGGAATTCTTTTGTAGGCTCCTCGTCCTCTGTAAGCCCCTCTGCGCATAAGCCATCTTCCTATGAAGCGATTGTATTGTTAGGGGAATCAAGGCTTAAATTCATTTCATGTCCTAGTAACATCGAGAGATTTTAATTACACAACTTAATTGGGTTTACAAGAAAATCAAATTCCAAGAAGGTTGTAATACAATCATCTTTTTGAAATCATATCCGTCTGGCGCTTCTCCAGTATATCCCATACGAATTTCACCCCTCCTACTACCACATTGTTGATATGTAATTCTTATTACTGAATAATGATTTCAAAGCTATTTTATAGTTTTTGGTTAAGAAAAAAAATAAATTTACTATTATAACTAGAGTTACACTTTTCATCTACAGAAGCATGTCATAAACATTGATAAAAAAATGAAACTAAGACTATAATAACTTGCAACTTCTCTCTGAATGTGTTGTTATTATAATTACAATGTCAAAATTCTATTTCAATCTTGGTGTTACATCTTATGTAGGAAATCTTATGGAATTTATGCATTACATGTTTAATGATTGAATAATTAAAAAAAAGTGTCATTGAATGATCTCTAATTTCATTCACAACATTGAATGATCTTTAATTTGCTTTATTTTTGGACTGCCATCTTATGTAATATGTGGATTACATGTAATGATTGAATAATTTAAAAAATGTTTCAATCAATGATATCTTATTTGTTTTATGTTTGGATTACTGATGTAACCATTATTGTGATATTACACTAAAGTATTTTATGGTAGGAAATGTGATCAATTTTCTTTATCTACTAATCAAGTTTCATTTTACATTCTCAACAATCATATGATAATTGGAATTGTATTGATAATTTTTTAAGAATGGAATAAATAAAATATAAAAATTTCTATAAAATTTGTATTTACTACTAAATATAAATTTAATTGGAAATACCAATGTCTCTATTTACTTTTCAAAATCTTCTGTTGCAAAATACATCTTATATTTTATTGCTAAATATAAAATATATATAAAAATACATCTTCTATTTTATTGCTAAATATAAAATATATATCAAAAATAATTAATAAAGTGCAAAAAAACAACTCAAGCTAGTGGCAATGTCCCGGACATTGCCACCGCCTCGCTCTTGTTTAAGAAAAAATCAATGTTATGTTTTCACTACAAAGGTGAGGTATGAAATGGTATCATTAATAATATATTACAAAGTGTGAGGTATGAAATGGTATCATTAATAATATATTACAAAGTGTTAGAACTCTCGAAATGTGTAAAGATATAAAGAGTATAGGTAAAAAAAACAACAAAAAAATATTAAATTTTATGTATTGATGTTATAAAGTTTTTGAAATTTGATTACAATAAAGTTTCCCATTTCTATCAGTGGTTATTGTTTTAATTTTTTTTTTGAAATTTTGCAATACTGGATGTGAAGGTATAACTGAAAGTACTTTTTATTTCTTTAAAAAATCCTGTCTATTTCGGTCATACTTGTGGGTTTGTTTTCAGATATATTGGCCCATTAATTTTATTAACAAATATATTTCTAATCTTCAACTTTCATAATTCAGAGTTTTGGTCATTAAATTTTTCTATCTTTATTCTTGAATTAGTCACCATTTTCCTTCATATCATTGGATTTTATTGAGAAATTTTGGGTACCACTAAAAGGTAACAACTTTTATAACTTTTTATTATTGGATTTTATTGAGAAATTATGTAAAATTGAATTTGAAAGGTACTGTTAAAAAGTTTTTTTCATGTTCTTAAGTTTTTTTTTTAGTGTTTTTTTGGCCACTTATGAGTTTGTTTCCAAATACAACCGCCCTTTTATTTTTGTACACAAGAATATTTTCCATATTCAATTTCCATAAATAAAAAATATGCCTATTAAATTTCTATATCTTTATTCTTGAACTTCTCACCATTTTCCTTCATTAAAGATTCACCTACACAAAGAATGAATTCATTATTATTATTTAAAAAATCTGTTGCTAGGTACGAACTTATTTGACAACTCATCAGTTCACTTTCAGTCCTTTGTGGAGACCTCCTGGATGCATACTACATAAAATATTTTTTTAATGATAAAAGGTTTACATATGCGAATTGATAAAAAGGCTTACCGGAATTAATAAAAAGGCTTACATATCATGGAAATCTATCACTTTTCTCATATATTTAGAGGATTAGGATTCACATTATTTATTTGTATATGATTTAAATCAATTTGTTTCGTATTAAATATAATTTATAAAATATTAAAAAATACATTTATAAAGTATTAAGACAAAGAGATATATATAAATTGTTTATTTTTTATTAATTTTTTTTTTAGATTTTATAATTTTTTTCTTTATCTATAATTTTGGATGGTTATGATTTTTTTAAAATATGCAAATTTGTTGTGTTTTAATTGAGTTGTGGTGATGAAGTTTGGGAATGCTTTCCCATCTCTAGTGTACTTAAACCTCTTATGGAATTTTGTAAGAATTCACATTATTATGTTGTTACATGTTATCTTTCATAAGTGTTTTTATAAATGGAGTAACTAATTTTAGTTTAGGTAAAAATATTTTAGATACAAACATTGTAAAGATTAAGGTCGTGGTTATAAAATAAATTTGCTTCTTTATATAATTCAATTACAAATACTTTGAGGTTGAAATTGAAATGGTTTAAATTTATTTAATTTAATGGCAATCAAAACTTGATATATGTAATGTTACTAAGAGGATTTTAAAGCAATTTTTTTTCTATTTATTTAAATATATAATGAAATTTTGCATCTTTCTATTTTGTATTTTATGTTTTGTACAACTACATATGTGATGTTATTCAAATGATACTCACAAAGTATATTTTTATTATCTTGTTTTTTTCTTACAATTTTTATCATCAAATTTTTGGTACTTCCATGTAATGCCCAAGATTCTCCTACCCATTATATAATTGTAGGTGCTTATTGTTCTTAATAATTAGATCTTACAAGAAACTTAAATCTTTTGTTTAAAGAGCATTAATGAAGCCAAGAGGTCTTTGTAATTTTAGCTCTAAGAAATAAATTAGAAATTATTTGATAATTCCACAACCGAGGGTAGGAAGTTTGGACAAAACAAACAACCATCAACATATTATGAAAATATTAAGGGTAAGAGAGGAGACATAAGATGCTGCATATTCAAAACTTGAATATTACATAACTTTTCATATTATTTTTTTAATTAAATATGGTGTTGCAATGTTTTGTAATGGAATTAGTGACTGTTTTTGTATGATTAATCTTTGTCTAAAAATTATGTTTGTAAACAACTCTAAATAATTCTAATTTTAATAATTTAATACCAGGTTACTATGTTAATTTATGCATTACTATGACTATATAACAACAATATCAAGAATTTAATAAATCATTATCAAACATCCTAATGATAAAAAACTATTCTATCGATAAGGTTATAGTATAAAGAAAACAATATATCCGCATAGAACTAGCAATAACCTTTAAAGATGCAAAGCCATGTCAATAAAATGAGTGTTGTAAGAATCTCCTCAAAACATTTTTGCAAGAACATACCAAGAATATCAGAATAAAGATTTATCTAGCTTTCAAAATAAACATTGTGAAGAAAAAATTACTAATAAGAAAACTAAGTATTATATACAAAACGAAAACATGGTGTTAAGCATTTAACTAACTATATATAAAAGAAATGATAATATTTAACATAAAATATATAGGATGGGAATGATGACATTCTTTATTTTTCAAACAAGTTCATTTTCAAGAGAAAGCAGGTAACAAATATGAAATTATTGTAAGGGATTCATAATAGCTTCTTTTGCAAGAGTGGCTGGGTTTGTGGTTCTGTAACTTGGCAAGTGTGTTGAATAAAGTTGGATTGTTGTGTGCATTGAACAGTTCTTCATTTAGCATGCATGGAATGGTTCTTAAACCATGTTCTTAGTGTGCTTATTGAGCATAATGTACTGGTGTATCGTAATCACATCGTAATCAGTTACTTTTATTACTATAAGTATGGGCACCACCAAGAAGTTAGCCACTAGTAAGTATGGATTTACTATGTTCATGATTACAATACTCTTTCCCGTATTAAAACGCATTGTTCTAAGATTAGGCAAGTTCATCCCCTTTACAATAAACTCTAATGAAGATTAATTATGGCTTGTCCACAATCACACTATAAGCATAACCTTGAAGCATGTACTTAATAAGCATAAGCATTAAGCAAGTAAGGTAAATCCATTGCATTTATACACAACCTATTTTGAATGCATTTATACACAACCTATCTTGAATCTACAAAGTAAGCTATTCCTGTAATATTATGAAAATTTAAATAGATATGAAAGGCACATTCCATGATAAATAAATGACTTGTAACACTAGTTTTAAGTGAATCACAAGCTCATATTTAAACATGATCTCTTTTATGTATAGTGTTCCAATAATCAGTGACATGCTAACTTGTTTTTATTTGACAAAAGTAGGATTCCTTCTTGTTGATGTCACAACTATTGAATGCGTGTTCCTATCCTCTTACATTTCCTGGGCTTCAGCGAATCACAACATGACCTACGGGGGTTAGGAATGGGACATTATCGCGTATCTGATCAGTCATGGGATGCTGGTTCAGAGCCGAGTGACTGTCGTATATCCGTTGTTGACATTTTGGAATGGCAGATTCATTGATTTTTCTGTGGTTTTCTTGAGATTTTCTGTGTGTTTTCTTCTTTGGAAATTGTCTACTATTGTCTTCATGTGAGATGGTGCTTCCCGCGGTAGGCATATTTGGAGAGTTCGTTTTTTGGAAGTTTCAGTTGGATCTTCCATAGGGTTCGAAAGCACGTGCTTCATAGGTTAGAGATTTGATGTGTCATATATGCAATCAATGGTGGGGGTCTCTGTGAGATACATGCATGTTTAAGCCACCCTTTGCAAATTTCTGGCTCTGTGTTTGTTTCTCTATTCGAATATGCTTCTCGTATGACTTTCATGTTGGTTCTAGTGTTCTCTGCGATGTTCTCATCTGCGTGGAGGTTGTTGAAGCAAAACAATACGGTTGTGGTTGGTCCATGCTTCTGTTGTCCCAGTTTTTTGATTTTTGCTTCTTGCATATTTGCAATTGTGATAGAAATCCTTTAGCTCCTACTATGGCGTGGTCGTAGTCGCAGTTGAGAGGGTATGTATAAAAATACCTAGTTGTTTACTTCTCTTTTGAGCTCGGATTCAACAATTTTATAGCTGCAATGATGTTGTTGATAAAATAAAATAAAATCTACATAAATGAATGTTGAAATCTTCTTGCCAGTTAAATGATTGGTTTAAAATTCTCATTACTCCAAAATTTCTAGTTTGCTATGAAGTTAAGTTGCAACAACATGTGACAATGTCGAGGACATTGCCACCATTTGGCTCTTGTGTATTTAATGGATATGTGTTTATATTTTACACTGTGAGATGAAATAAAAAAAACCTTCATTCTAAATTGAGGACATTGCCACCATTTGGCTCTTGTGTATTTAATGGATATGTGTTTATATTTTACACTGTGAGATGAAATAAAAAAAACCTTCATTCTAAATTGCAATAAAATAAAAGAAATGTATTATCAAAATTTATTTTATGTTTTCTAAATTCTAAAATATATATAAAATTAATTAACTGAAAAGTAAAATAACTCTTTGAGTTACATTTGTATTTTGTAAAGAGATTTCTTATTATTAACACTTTAATTTTTTTTAATTAAATTTGGTTGCAGTAGGGATTTTTATTTTTATTTTTATTTTTATCTTATTAGATAAATATTATATTTTTTAATTTAAATATAAAAATAGTGTCCTAAAAGAGAAATTGAAATTTTCAAATTCTATTTTTTTTATCGATAAGATTGAATTAATACATAATATGTAATGAATGATTAAAGTTTTATATTTTATCAAATTTAATTTCTCTTTATTTTATATTCGATAAATATTTAATTTTAATATGAATTTAGGTTTAAACAATATAGTATTTCCTTTTTACTTGTTGATTTTTTTTACTTAGTCATGTATGATGATTTTTTTTGTTTACAAGAAAATATGAATATGAGATTTCTTATCCTTGGAAAAAGAACTCATATTTATATTCTAAAAAGTAAGATTTAAATACATTTTTCAATATTCTCAAACTAAAAGTAAATAGAAATCCTTGGAAAAAGAACTCATATTTATATTCTAAAAAGTAAGATTTAAATACATTTTTCAATATTCTCAAAGTAAAAGTAAATAGAAGTCCTATCTAGAATGTAAAAAGTTTAAGAAAAAAATACAACTTAAGCAAAATTTAAATAAAATACAATATTCTAAAAAGTAAGATTTAAATACATTTTTTAATATTCTCAAAGTAAAAGTAAATAGAGGTCCTTGGAAAAAGAACTCATATTTATATTTTAAAAAGTAAGATTTAAATACATTTTTCAATATTCTCAAAGTAAAAGTAAATAGAAGTCCTATCTAGAATGTAAAAAGTTTAAGAAAAAAATACAACTCAAGCAAAATTTAAATAAAATACAATATGCCTATCCTTTTGTATATCAGCTAAAAAAAATAATGTCAAGCCTATACAGTCATAAATTCAATCGATCAAAAATATCAATCTATAGGGAGCGCAACTATTCAAAAGATTAGAAACTCTAAAATTTTCACATTTTATATCTTTGTTAAAAAAGATCTCAATAATCCTGTATATAGGTAGATGCCAATATTTCTAAATAGACAGAAATGTTGCAATCATATAGTTGTAGATGATCCTTCCGCTATAGTTGATTATGAGACTTATTATTGTTAATAATATTCTAAATATTTATTTTATTTTAATTTGTAGGAATGATATATTTAATGTAATTTAGATGGATTAATAACTAGCAATATTTTTATAGAGTGTTTTTTGGGTTTGAATTTGATTACAGAAGAGAAACAAGAGGCAACCAAGAATGCTATATGGAAATCTGTTTCATCAAAACTACAAGTATTTATTCTTCTGAATAGTGGAGCATGATTAAAAAACAATGACTTGGTGTTTTCAAACTATCCAGTAATTGGATACCAATACAAACTTCAATCTTCTGTATTTTTTTTTGGAAGGTAAAGAAGATGCGCTCTTGAGTGCATGTCCTTGGGATCCTCGGGTAAATGGAGAATTCTTCCACTAGACTACGGTCAGTATCGGTGTATTTAAAATAAGACAATTTCTTTTAGATGTGAAAAATTTGAGAGACATGTTTCCAACAAGCCTTTGCGGCACCGAACTATACAACGGTTTTTTGAAGCGTTATGTGATGGCTTCGAGTGCTTACTTGGGAAAACAGGAGGACTCCGTGGATGTAGATATTACTTATTATCGTTCTTGAGATCCAAACAACCCACAACTATATGAAGATGTGTTAGAGGATATTATGCAAATGTCTTTGCTCAAATATGGAGGCCTTATCCATTGGGGAAAGAATCACAATATTGCATTTGATGGTGTTACCCTTAAGTACAATAAAATGAGTGGACTGATGCCATTCTAGGAATAGGGAAAGATGGAGTTATTGTAATAAAAGACAGATGTGTTTTGGAAGGGTTGTGTATATGTTTAGAGGATGTTCATTGTGCTCCTACAAAAGGCTACTTTTGTAAACCAGGGAGAGTTTATTCTAAGGCACGCATTTGCAGAAAGGAAAACATTTGGTAGTTCAACAAACCATAAACACATGCAATATATTAATGACTATATATATACACATACACACACGATAAATACCTATTTATGGTATTATGGAAACTGTGTCCATGATGCTCTTGAAGTTGCATAAATCCATAAACACATGTAATGTACTAATGCCAACACACACACACACACACTAAAGACCTATTTATGGTCTTATGGTAATTTGTGTACATGATACTTATGATGTTGCAAGGATTTATGTATCTCAATTGTTTTTAATATTAATTATTTTATATTAAAATATTTTTAAAAAGTCTATATATATATATATGTTATTTGTTTATGTTTAAATATTTTTATAAAAATTAACACAAACGAATCAAATTAAATATTAATATTTTAAGGGTGATTCCATGAAGATGGGTAACACTTTTTGGCCAAATTTGGCGATGAAAACCTGCTTTTTTACTCATGTGCTAGATAGAAGCCCTCAAAACTCATATATGCCATGTGAATTTTGACTTGCAGTAAAAAAACAAATTGTAGAATATTATGTTGGCTT
>LPNX010184268.1:31877-76720 GCA_001517045.1 Pseudotsuga menziesii
GGGGTAGGGTGTAATACTTCTAGTTAAGGCATTGTTGTGCATGTGTCCAGATTCATTGTAGCATCTAGTCTATAAAGGAGAAGGCAGATGTGTAGGTTTTATTCATTTTGTTTTTCAAAGTAGGAAGCATATAAAGAAATCCACCCTTTAGTTTCCTTATTAACAGATTGGCCATTGCACTCTTTGAAGAAGCACCACAAAATTCACATTCGGAAAAGCTCCCTTCATAATGTTTAAGGCTGCACAATGAGTTGAATTACTTGTTAAGAAAGTTAGAAACAACACTTTGACAACTTTATATGTACTCTTTGAAGAAGCACCACAAAATTCACCTTCAAGAAAGCTCCCTTCATAATGTTTAAGCACATTTATATCGGCTAGACAATGAGTTGAATTACTTGTTAAGAAACAACAGTTTAACAACTTTATCCTTACTAACAACATGAAATTTTTCTATTACTTAATAAAGCTTATCCCAGCTAACATTATTGGTCTCGTAGTTCTTAAAATTTTGCAGTTATATAATTTTGAATTCTGATTTTGTGGGAAAACTGCATCCATCTTTTATTTGTCACTGTTCTCATTTAAAGATTCATAACTTGACAATGTATTTCTAACTAAGAGCATTGTCTTCATTTAAAAATTTAACGGACTGATGGTTTCACTTTCTCATGCAACACTTCATAACCTTGACAGTATCAACGGACATTCCTCCATCTTGCTCAGAATTGGGCCATTGACCACCTTTGGAGCTCAACTACCATGGTTCCATCTATTTAAGCTCTCTTTGTAAAACTAACAAATTATTTCAGTTGAAGCCCAATTAAGGACAAGTGGCATCATAAAACCAATATTTATTATCCATTATAATCTTTAAATACTTTTCACATAGATATTGGATTTGTTATGTACAAAGATCAACTGACAACATGCAGCCATCTCCTCAAAGGAATATTTGATGACCAATATGGAGGTGTTTAGAATTTTGAGGTCAGTTATTTGGTTGTATCCTTTATGCGTACTTATAATAATTAAACCAATTAATGCCTCAGTCTGAGGATGCCATTGACTTGTAGAAAGGTGCAATACACTGTATCTTACAAATTGGCTACTATATAAAATAAATTGCAATTGTTAAGGACTCATTTTAAATAGTTCCCTAATACAGCTAACAACTTAAGGCTGCAAAATTATTATTCTCAATTGTAGACAGTATAAAACAAAACCAAAATTTATGAAATGGGGTTAATTGTTATGATATGTCAAAAGTAACTTTTCACATTGTATTATTGAACTTGGATATTGACTAGTAAAGCATTGGAATGATCTTGACTGGGGTAATCAATTTCTGAAACTGATGTTATGATGAAAGGTTTTTATGAGACTACACTACCAACCAACCACTCTATGATTAAATCTTATGGGATCCATATCCCACCTATGCCTTAACACAATGCTTGTCCCCATAATGTGAATGGGCTTAGTTGCAAACCAACCAGTTACCTTTAAAGTGAGATTTTGGTTGGATTGTTTATAAGCCTTTGCTACTAACAAACCAACCTATCATCAAATCAGCTAGGCTCCATAAGCTGCCTATAACATAGCATAGTCCAGATCCATAAGAATTGTGAATTATGAATTATATTTTATTCAGTGATTATCAACTTTCTTACATAGTGTTCAGTTATACTTACTACAAATGATTTGATTCTTCCATACATTGCTGACCACACAATGATATATATGGAAGAATAAAATTGATGCTTATGAATATCAATTCTCTGTTTTTCCATTAGAAGCTGCACAATTGTTTTTAGTTCATATCATGTATTTTGGGATGAGTTTGAATGATATCTTGGAATAACTCCTTCTAAATAGAATATAACTTTGCCCCCTTCCCACCAAAGGTCTATAGATTAGAATAAAACTCAATTATATATTTTGAACAGCTATTCTCACTGACCTTTTCTTTTAAAGCCCAATCAAAACCATTTGATTGACAACATTAATTCAACCTAGAATTGTGACACCACATATGCAATCTCCTAATGGTCTAATATCTATAGTTTGCCACTCTGAACCAGGAACAAGGTTAGGATCGTAGACTAGAGTTTTGTAGTAGTAGTCTTGCTTCTTGGTATAGAAGAGCAACAATCATCCATTGAGGCTGCCAAAACAAAATAAAATTTTGAGGCTCCCTCCATGGGGGCACTGGCACCGTTTCCCATGAGTTGTTTGAAGCACCAAAATCTGCTAATTTCCTTTCATTCTTCCACTCCATGCACAATAGTTTATGATGTTGGTTCAAAAAAATTTCCAGATTTCTTCTTGGCATAGTAGCACTTTTAAAGATTTTTATGATGATCAACATGAATAAATTCTCCATTATGGAAAAATTGTGGATGCATTTTTCATTGATCCAAATGTTTCTAGCAGTTTTGGTTATGATGCAATTGATGTTCCAAACACTATTAAAGATCAATCTATCCCTGATAATTATCTTGACAATGACAAGGAACAGTTCATGGCAGCACGAATGGAACTCCTTAGTAGTAATCCAACATATGATATTTTTTAATCCGAGTCACAGGAGGAGCGTTTGAGCATGTTTTCTTTCTAACCAAACTATGACCAACAGACTGTAGATATCATTGAGCCCTTAGTTTCCAGACTTGAACGAGAAGTTGAAATGAGAAGCCACAAAGCAGTGGGAGATGAAAATACACAAAAATAGATTATTTCTTTTGAACAACGAAAAGATATAGTTGTCCATGATTTCTATGAACTTCCATTTATGATGATTTGCCATTGTCTAGAATTTAATTTTTTCCGATTAGTGGCATGGAGGAAATTTAGTGTATGGTATAGTTGTTGGCATGGTTACAGTGGCAATCTGATATTACTTGATTAAATAATTGAGATGGTTAGATTAGTTGCTGTATATAAATAATATTTCCATGCAAGAATTTAGCTCCAATTTAAGTTTGCTGCAGTATGTTTTTTAGTGTGTCAGTATTTCCAATTTTCAATAAGGAGCAGAAGTGATCTCCATGCACGAAAAGGGGTACAATTTGCAAGAATGAAATCGAAACAAAATATAGTGGAGAATGGTACTGCTATTTTCAGTTTCAGTTGCAGGAAAGGTTGGTTTGTATTATGTGGTTGGTTTCATGTTGAAGAGTGTTTTTCTCCATATGAGCAAAATGAGTTGCAGGGAGAGAGGTTGCACAGATGGACAAGAAAGGAACTTGGTTTGTAGGTTCTTGTAGCCTCCCAGTGAGGACTCCATCTCCAGCCGTAGCTAGATGTTGGTACCAGATTCTGCCTCATGAAAATTTTCAGTGTCAAGCAACAAAATCGATGGTTTTTCAAAAAGTGATCACCATGGGATGTTGGCAGGTTTGGGGTAATTGAGTTGCGCAGCACCGCAGAGGCTGCGCAAGCTCACACGACATTGCACAAGTCAAAGATAGCACAACGAGCGGAAAACAAACCACTTTTGAATATTTTATGCAAATTTTTGTATTGATTGACCACATTTTGTGGATATAGGTCATTAATGGTTAAATCAATTAGGAAGTTAGTTAGAAGTGGACCTTGAATGTAAAGGCGCAAGCCTATATATAGATTAGAATTGCAAGTGGAAATAGATACAAAATACAGAAGAAGACAAGAAAAGAGATGTGTATGAGATGAGACTGAAGTGAGAGATTGAATCTTTGTGTGATTTGTAAGCGACTTTATGGATTGATTTTTCTCTTGCCATGGAGAAAGATGATTGTTGTTTTGGATCTGTTGCGATGAAAGTAATATGATACGACGGATATTGAGCTGAATCATTGTTGTCCTTGTTTCCCTTTAGTATGCTGCGATGTCTTTTCCTGTCTTTATTTACTACAATGTTTCTGTTTTATGAATGAAGAATGTCATACTGCTGCGATGAATACTTGAATGATGCAATATGTTAGATCCGTGATTATAATAATAGATCTGTGATGAATTCTGCGATATCTGATAAATGGCTCTACTAGATCTGATAGTTATGCTTATAAATCGTTGATGCCCCGATCCTCCTCCTTATTGCCGGAAACTTGGTTCCAACAGCTCTCCCTTGAACATCTCGGGTGAGACTTCATCCGCTCTGTGGGTGTTGCTAGGCAGGGTAAAACCTGTCTGGGCCAGTGCTCAGGGAGATCGTGCTGGTTGGGCATCGACAGAGTGGGAACCCTTGTCAACGAGGCTTTGTTGGTGGGTTTTCGCCAACAAATGGTTTCGTTGCCGGGACTTCGTTGTGACTGAAGAGGAGGATATGTTGTGGCATTCGACAAAGCCGGAGATCCAATATTCGTTCGACCTAAGACTGCAAGAGTTCGCTGAAGCTGAGAATAAGAATCCGGAATCAGAATCATCACAGAAAATGACTATGCACTACCAGTTGATATCACCTGTCAATTTCTCTTTTGCATATTTCTTTCTTTTATTTTTATTATCATCGGTATTATATTATATTTTCTATGTTGGAATAACTAAATGATAGATCGATACTCGATCAGCCAAAATCTTCCATAATAATGCATGTTGTGTTGAAAATGAAGATCACAGCGTACAATATGTGGAGATAATGTTGAAAGCAATTCCCTTCTTTGAAACTAAATTACGTTGTAATTTTCTCATAAATATGTTCTTCAATAAGTAACTTCCAATGTGTTAGAATCAAAATGGATAATAATGTGTCATTCTAGGGACTTGAATCCCTTGGAATCCTTTGCGGACATCATTATATTCTTTAGTTTATTATTGAGTGATTTGTTGTTCTTTTTCGACATTTGCAGTCGCACACTTAACATGATTTCCAAAAGGAATTGCTATCAGAAAAAAATCATATATGCCTCACAAGTCTACCTTGGACTGTTGAATAGCGTTGATGCAATGGGATCTTTATCTAAAGTCAAAATCATACTCTACCTTCAATATTTTATTATTAAAATATTATCATCCAATGATCTATTTTATTAAAATCTCATGCTAAAAATTCTATGAGAGTAATCAAATTCTCTATTTTGTGAAAATCGCGTGGTGATAAGTCTTTCTGGGTAATCAATTTATCTATTTTGTGTTGAGAAGTTTATCTATGTTTTTATTAAGCAATGCCATGAATCTACTTTTTCTGGGAAATTATTGTACTTTCCAATCTTTGATTTGGAATATTTTGGAATTGCTTATCAAATATTTATTATATAATAACATAACATCTTCTTGATATTTTTATTAAAATATGATCAAAAGATTTGTACATGGATAAATTTTACTTGATGTTACTTTATCAACTCCCTGTTATGTAGTGTCGTGTTATGTGTGGTTTCCTCTGGCTCGTTCATAGGTGCTTCAATTGACTCTCTTTGTGTTTGTTTCACGCACGAAAGGTGAGGCAATGTATATCACAACATGAAGAGTATGTCTCCTCTAGGTTGTTGCATTGATGCTATTATGAAAACACGAACTCTTCAATTGCAATGCAAGAAAGTTGAGCTTCTCGTTCCACCTAAAAAACCAGTTTGACAAGTGAAAGCATTGATTATGTGTTCAATTAATGCACAAAATCTCAAGGCGGATACTTGTTGTGGGTTCACAGTACAAGTTACCTTGCCTTTCGATCAATTTTGATCACTCTTAACCTTTCATCTATTATGCCTAATAAAAAACATTAATACTTGCTCTTAATATGGATCTGTACAGTAAATATGTCAATAATCTTTGTGGGTGCAACGACATCTACAAGAGCACGGAGCAACGAAACACTGTCAGCTTCACCTTCAACTTCAATTGGAAAAAACATCGTCATCTTCAGCTTCAATTGGCAGCCCACAAATATAATTCACTGCTCCGTTGTTAACTGCTCAACTCCACAAGGGTAAGAATTAGATGAATGGAATTCATATTCGAGTTTAAGTTATTTTTGTTTCTCTTTGGCTATGAAACAAAGTACTAGGATATATATATATATATATATTTGTATTAGGTCAACATCTATTCTACTATGTTCGAGTATTAGGTCGAACAACGCCTATTGTACTGTGTTCGAATATGAATCTTGTGGTGTTTGAATGCAATTCGGATTTCAGGGCCAAACGAGCAAGCATCGTGTTCATTGAATGACCTGCGATTAGATTTGTGTATGGTGAGAATAGATTTCATGGTGGCAGAAGTCACGAACAACTGCGAATGTTGGCATAGTCGTGGATTGCTTGGCGGTGAAAACTGGGTGGCTGGAAAGAAATGTGCCTAGCCACCGAATTATAGTATTGCTTCCAAGGAAAAAGGGAGGTTTTGGTACATCGGGAAATCAACACCCCTCAACATCTTATCTTTAAATATTGTGACTAATGCTACTTCGAGTAGATCTCAGGGATTAACAATAACTTCTTTCCCAAATAATTTTATATGACAAAGTTTTGTCACGGCTTTCAAATTCCAAATATCACAGATATCTTTTAATAAAAATAATATGTAATGGGTATTATGTTATATTATTTATTTATAATGTTCTTTTTCCTATATTATTAGTTTTGTTTTTTAATTTAATATATGTAAATATATAATTTAATCATTCTTTATATTAAATTTAAATTAAATTAAATTATGTAAATAAAATTTAAACTTATAATTAAAATTAAATTTAGAATTTAATTATTTGTGTGTATTAAATTTAAATTAATTTCAACTTAAATAAGTTCAAAATTAATAGGACTTATGATTTTAGATATTATAATTAATCATATTAAATTTGAATTTAATAACATTAGTACTATATAAATTTAATAACATTAGTACTATATCTAGTTCTTGAAAGAGATGGAGAAGAAATGGAGATAGGAGATATTGACTTGGATGGATTGGAAGCGGCATGTTCTGAAAAGGTACCAGAACATATTCCTTTTCAACAAGTCACGTTGTTGGAAGAGGAATTTTGGGCTCTGGTGGAGGACTCGAGGAGGACTGGTAATATGTTGAAAGCTCTTAATGCCACTTTCCTGGCGCTTATTCCCAAAGAAAATGGAACGGAAGACCCTGGTAAGCTAAGACTGATTGCTCTATGTAATGTCATTTACAAAAATATTTCTAAAGTCATAGTCAATAGGCTTAGGCCTTTGCTTCCCTTCTTCATTTCACCTAAACAAGCAGGATTCGTGGAGGGACGACAAATTCTGGATGGAATAATCTTAGTCCATGAAACCATTCATTCGGTCAAAAATGGGAAATTTCAAGGTATTCTTCTGAAATTGGATTTATCGACAAATTATGATAAACTGAACTGGAATTTCTTAGTAGGTGTTCTCCGAGCCTTCGGGTTCTCTGACCATTGGACCGATTGGGTTATGAAATTAGTTTCATTGAACTTCTTCTATATTCTGGTTAACGAGACTCCTTCCTATCCCTTTCAGGTGTCCAAAGGAATTAGATAGGCTGACCCATTATCACCCTTTATATTCATCATTGTAGCGGAGGGATTAGGTCAAATGCTCAAGAAATTACGGATTGAAAATAAGATAAGAGGGCTCTCCCTAAATGCAGACCTGGAACCACAAACTCATCAACAGTTTTTGGATGACACGATGCTCATGGGACCTTCTTCTGTTTAGCAAGCTCATGGCATAAAATAAGGATTGGATACTTTCATGGAGGCCAGTGGACTCGAAGTCAATAAGGACAAGTCCCAATTTTACTTCTTCAATACCTCAAATATCACCAAAAGGAATATCCTCATGATCTTGGAATTCTCTTAAGGAGTGCTCCTCTCCAAGTACTTGGAAGCATCGTTAGCAGAATCTACTATCAGGAAAATTTCATGGAAGGATCTTTTAGACAAGATTAAATAGAAGCTCAGTCATTAGACTCGTAGAGCCCTAAACTTCCCCAGCCGACTTATGCTAGTCAAGTTTGTCCTTCAAGCTATGCCACTCTATCTATTCTCCATCCTGGATGCTCCAAAGTCTGTGATAAAATAGATAAGGAATATCCAAAAGAACTTTTTGTGGGGAGGTAATGATGGACAGATAAAGTGGCCTCTGGTGGACTGGAAAACAATACGTAAACCCAAAGATGCTGGGGGTTTAGGTCTACGTGATCCATTGGACATAAATAGAGAAATGGGAGCCAAAATTTGGTGTAAAAGGATAACCCATGAGGACGAACCATGGGCTAAGCTATGGCATACGAAATATGCATCTCAGTGGCCAAAATAGTTGCTGATCAGATTTGGAGAAAATATCTCAGGGTCCAACATATGGAAATTCGCTCAGGAAAACCGAAGCCTCATTCAAAGTCACAACTTCTAGGAGGTTATAGATGGAAGAAGGATGTTGTTTGCTACAGAAGCTTGGAATCAGGAGCCAAGTATAGAAAGTCGGGAATATATTCCAACGCTTATCCATGCTCTTCAAAATAGCCGAATTAAAAAGGTGGAGGAATTCTGGGATCCCAAGTCCCCTGATAATCTCTTTCACACCTGGAAAATGAAAGCTTGGTGGCAAGCTCTTGCACCAGCAGAGGACATTGAATATTTATACACAGATCTTTACTCCAGGAAGATACCGAGACATGCAAGTATGGACAAGCTCAAATGGGGATACTTGAATCTGGGAAGCTTCAACATTAAGGAGGCTATCGAATCGCTGACTGAAACTCACAGGATGGAAAAGGAGGCAAAATGGAGAAAAATATGGGCAGAAAATGGTGGCCCAAAATGGCAGCCTTTAGATGGATCCTCCTCAAATAACGAATCCTCACTTGGGATAGCATCCAGGCTAGAGGGATTTTAGGTCCTTCAAGGTGTTGTCTTTGCAAAGTCAATAATGAATCCATAAACCATCTTTTGGATGAATGCCCAATTGCGGACGCTATCTGGGAAAGAGACTCTGGAGTATTTTAAAAAAATCACAGACACAAAGGAAGACATGACTTAACGATAGCCAAATGGCTGAAAAATATCTTCAAAAATAAAATTGTGAACAAGGTCTGGGAGCTTTTCCTTAGATTCATAGTCTGGGAAATTTGGAAGACAAGAAACCTCAATTTTTTTGAAAATAAGCAAAGGTGAGTGGAGAAAATTTGGGGACTCATAGAAAATCACCTTAAGGAAACCATAACTTTAAATCTATGGACTCGGGAGGATTTTGCAGCTGGAGCAAATGAACGACAAATCCTATATGAATGGGGAATCTGGCAGTTACCTCTAAACATCTCGTGCCCCTGCAACATGCTTAAGCCTCCTTGTAGGTCAAAACATTTCAAAATTTTAACACAAAGAAAATGACAAATGTTTAATTTACAAACTTACAAAGAACTTAGAGGTTGTAGAACCTACCTCTTTGGCTCCCGCTCTCCAATGGTGGCAAGCTGCAACCTTCTCTCTTCTTCTCTTCTTCTCTTCTCCTCTTCTCTTGCAAAGTGACAATGACGAAGGAAAAGAGGGCTTTATCCCCCAAATCCCTCCTCCTTCCCTCCAAAAACCACTTTCCTCTCTTTCACAGGCGTGGTTAACGTTAAAAAGAAGAAGTGCCTGGGGAGCAAAATCAAAAGCGTTGGGAGCGAAAGAGGAATCGACCAGGAAGTGAAGCGGGAGCGAAAGAGGACGTGTTGGAAGCGTCCTAGAAGCGAACGCTTCCAGATAGGGAAAGGAGCGTTTTTTTGGGGTAGGAAGCGCGCTCTGAGTTTTGCTTCAGATCGGAAGCAGTCTAGGAAGTGTGATTCGCCTTAGCTCCCGCAGCGCTTCAGTCCGAAGCGAGATTTTGGAGTGGGGGTGAGGGGGGGGGGGGGCTCTTCCCCGCAACATAGATCTAGAACCTCTAATTTCTTTTTCCATTAACAGAAGGATATGTGGCCACAATTACTGTTTGTAAACCCTTCTCTAAAAGAATTTTTCCCGTAAGATCTACATTTACAAGTGATGTTTGTCCTCCATCAATAGCAATCACCCTGTTTAGTCTACTTACTTTCCAATACCCTAGCTCCCACTCCCAAAAATATCCTCTATTATCCCCTTTTCTGCTAGGTGCATTACGCAACTCATAGAAGTGATGCTTCCAAAGATGCTTCCCAAACATTGCATGTAAGTGGTTGCAAAATATAAGCAGAGATGGAATGCTTCACAAATACACTTTCATAGTGTTCTCTGGTATCTGTAGATGCAGTGAATGACATTGGAAAGTGTACAAAAACTATCTTAAACACAAAATCCTTTGATTCACCATCCCATTGTCCAAGTTATAAGTCCATTTTCTAAATTATATCATTGTTTGGATGTCCAAAAAGTTTGCAGGCCCATGGAGTATGATACTCAGTGTCAATTTTTCCCACAAAATGGTATTTTGAAACCTTTCCTTGTTATATTTTTATCATTTAAGCAATGTGATATTAGGATCTTATCTGAGAGAATAACATGTACAGCAATAATCACAAGAGACAAGAGACAAAGAATTTTCCTCGGGGAAACCATAAAGGAGAAAAACCCGCAACTTCCTCAGAGATAGAATGAGCACTAGTAGCAAAAGTAAAACCTGAAAACATAAAGATGATCTCCAATAGCTGATCTCTCTCACTTGTGCCAGCACTTCCTCTCTCACTCATGCGCCCCAGTTGAGTGAGTGTATATGAAAAATAGAGAGTCTCACTCTCTATTTATACTTGTTTTCGACTTGACAATTACTTACCAGGGTCGACATCTCTAGGAGTGTCTAATAACCCTAGTGCCCCTCAACTATGGGGACTTTGCCCCCTGAATAAAAAGGAGGGTTAACCTCAACTCAATTGTGGGGACTATTACCCCGACTTACAACAGAGGGTTAACCTCTTTGACTTTACATGACTTTATTATATAAATGATCCTCCCGATAGGAACATCGGGGTACAATATAAGATATAAAAGTGAATACATTCTGAAGTTACAAATACATCAACACTCCCTCTTAACTAGGAAGGTATTCTCTTGACACAATTCATCAGCACAAGTCTTCATCACTGGATCAAATCTGGATCATTATAAAAGTTGGATCATCACAAGATCATCATCATCATCACTGCTTCTGCTATCTCGATCAAATGGTGCTATCTCTCAATTCTTCTCCTCATAGGAAGTTCTACAGAGCAAGCCCTTTTTCATGCTGGTTGTAGGCCTATCCTCCATGTAGGTCTTCATCTTCTTCAGCACTTACATCTAACCATGGAAGGAACACATCCAAGAACCATGTCAGAAAGGCCCACCCAACACTTACATTTGACCATGGAAGGAACACATCCAAGAACCATGTCAGAAAGGCCCTCCCAACACTTACATTTGACCATGGGAGGAACACATCCACCACCATGTCAGAAAGGCCCAGCACTCACATCTGACCATGGGAGGCCCAGCCTTCCACCATGTCAGAATGGCCCAGCACTTACATCCAACCATGTGAGGAACACATCCAAGAACCATGTTGAAAAGGATCAACTCTTATATCCAACCATGGGAGGAACACATCCAAGAACCATGTCAGAAAGGCTCAACACTTATATCGGACCATGGGAGGAACACATCCAAGAACCATGTCAAAAAGGCTCAGCACTTATATCTATCAATGTGGGGAAAACATCCTGCATCCATGCTAGAAAGGCTCAGCACTTATATCTAGACATGTGGGGAACACATCCCACATCCATGCTAGAATGGCTCAGCACTTATATCTAGCCATGTGGGGAACACATCTCGCGTCCATGCTAGAATGGATCAGCAATTATATCCGATCATGGAAGGAACTAATCCTACCATGTCAGAAAGGCTCTGCACTTATATCTTCCCATGGAAGGAACCAATCCTACCATGTCAGAAAGGATCTACACTTACATCTACCCATGGAAGGAACCAATCCTACCATGTCAAAAAGGCTCTCGAACTCATCACTTTCCCTTGGAAGGAACCTTGATTTGAAGAACACCAAGCTTCTCCTTGAAGTACTCAAACTTCACTCTGGCTAATGGATTGGTCAACACATCAGCTATCTACTCATCTGTCGCAACATACTGGAGCTTCACTGCTCCTCTCTGCACCATATCCCTGATATAGTGATATTTGATCTCGATATGCTTCGACCTATCATGGAACACTGGGTTCTCGGACAACTTCACACAACTCTAAATGTCGCAATATATACAAGCAGCATCCAACTGGAGATCAAACCAATCAGATAGTAGCTTCCTCAGCCACACTGCCTCACAACTAGCCAAAAGATGAAACATACTCTGCTTCGACTATACTCAGTGCCATGTAGGATTGGTTTCTGCTAAACCAAGAGATCTCCCCTGATCCCATACTAAAGCATCACCTTGAATTGATTTTTCTATCAATGGCACTGCCTGCCCAATCCGAATCCACATAACCTTCCAGGTTAATTTTCTGATTCTCCTCATACTTGATCCCATAATCAACTATACCCTTCAGGTACCTCAGAATATGCTTTGCAGCAATCAAGTGAACATGTCTCAGATCCATCAGGAACTGGCTCAATGTGTTCACGGCAAAGCAAATATTTGGTCTCGTATTCTTCAGCTACATCAAGGAATCAATCATCTGACGATACATCATAGCATCAAACAACTTTGATGAAGCATCACTCAATAGCTTCAGGTTCGATGCCATAGGTGTGGTCATGGCCTTGCACTCCATCATCCTGAACATCTTCAGGATCTCCACTGCATACTTCCCTTGTCCAAGGGGGATTCCATCCGCACTCTGCCACACCTCCATGCCTAGAAAGTAGTGCATCATATCCAAGTCCTTCATCTCAAACTCGGCAGCAAGTCTCCTTCTTGCAAATTTAATGAGTTCCACTTTTCTGTCAAGAACAAGTCATCGACATATAACAGTAGCATCACTAGTATTCCACCTTCAACCTTGAAGTAAAGGTTGGAATCTGCTTTACTCTCAGTAAAGCCTAGAGTCATCAGTAATATGTCCATCCTATCATACCATGTCGAACCTCAGGATCTTCTGCAGTCACTCCCTCTAAAGTGGATCATCATTCTTCCTCTGCATTTCGTACTCTATGTATCGTGTACTGGAGTGATAAGTAACTTCCTTTGCTACTATTATTCTATGTATCCATCTAGGGTCACTAGATACTAATATCCTCTATCTTGAAAACGTTCTTCTCGCACACATATGTGAGCTTGCCATCCTCTATAGTCTTTCATCTTCAGCCTTGTAGCAAAGGTTAAGATCTTCATTACTCTAGGTGATCTTCAAGCTCCTCATGTATGTGTTGTCCCATGGGTGTCTTCTGAGCTTGTATAAGGCCTTCTTTGATTTGCGCACATGAGTCTTCTTGTCATGTGCCTCAACTCCCAGTGGATGCAAATGTCTATTTGTAGTCTATGCCTTCTTTCTGTGAGAGGCCTTATGCTACGAATCTTGCCTTCTATCCTACTGCATGCTGGATCTTGCAGATCCATATGGAATATACTACGAACTTCACTTCATGTCTTCAACATCACATTCTAGTCATCATTCTTCATTTTGGATTATTTCTTGAACTGTCGCCACTTCTTCTTCGGAACAAGTTTCATCCTTCTTTTCTTGTAGGCGATTGTACACAATCTTTCCTACAAGTCAAATGCATTAGTTGTATGGTTAGAAACATTTCATAAGGCATAATGGCAAATTCTTATGCATAAATATATGATCATGCAACTATTTTAGCCAATACATCATTCATCCATATCTCATGGAAACTTTCTAGATGCCTTCCATCTCTACCATGACATCATTGAGACTGTGCACAAATCCAATATGTCAGCAAAGAGGTTTCATTCTAGATAAGTAGCAATGGAGATTTGTATAGCACCATGGGCTACTTACCCATAACATGCATAGTAGTAGTACACTGTCATTAATGCAAACATTCTATCATGCATAATACATCAACTGAATATAAACAAATGCACAACAAAACAATATCATGCAATGACAATTGAATACTTATCTTTATCTGTTTTGTGGGTAGATTCCTTCTTTTAGCTTCATCATCTTCTTCATTCATAACAACATCATTTCTTATCCAAATGCTCAAGATGGATAAGAGGCTCTTTAATAATTGAGTTCTTCATATTCCTCATCGCTTGAGGGATCTTCTTTGAATCGTGAGCGCTTGATCTTTAGTTGCTCCCATCTTCTCTTCTCTTATTATGGGTCGAGCTTCATCTTGTGTGTGCTCTTCATATAACAGTATCATCACTAGTATTCCACCTTCAACCTTGAAGTAAAGGTTGGAATCTGCTTTACTCTCACTAAAGCCTAGAGTCATCAGTAATATGTCCATCCTGTCATACCATGTCGAACCTCAGGATCTTTTGCAGTCACTCCCTCTAAAGTGGATCATCATTCTCCCTCTGCGTTTCAAACTCTATGTATCGTGTACTGGAGTGACAAGTAGCTTCCTCTGCTACTATTATTCTATGTATCCATCTAGGGTCACTAGATACTAATATCCTCTATCTTGAAAACATTCTTCTCGCACACATATGTGAGCTTGCCATCCTCTATAGTCTTTCATCTTCAGCCTTGTAGCAAAGGTTAAGATCTTCATTACTCTAGGTGATCTTCAAGCTCCTCATGTATGTGCTGTCCCATGGGTGTCTTCTGAGCTTGTATAAGGCCTTCTTTGATTTGCGCACATGAGTCTTCTTGTCATGTGCCTCAACTCCCAGTGGATGCAAATGTCTATTTGTAGTCTATGCCTTCTTTCTGTGAGAGGCCTCATGCTACGAATCTTGCCTTCTATCCTACTGCATGCTGGATCTTGCAGATCCATATGGAAGATACTACGAACTTCGCTTCATGTCTTCGACATCACATTCTAGTCATCATTCTTCATTTTGGATTATTTCTTGAACTGTCGCCACTTCTTCTTCGGAACAAGTCTCATCCTTCTTTTCTTGTAGGCGATTGTACACAATCTTTCCTACAAGTCAAATGCATTAGTTGTATGGTTAGAAACATTTCATAAGGCATAATGGCAAATTCTTATGCATAAATATATGATCATGCAACTATTTTAGCCAATACAGCATTCATCCATATCTCATGGAAACTTTCTAGATGCCTTCCATCTCTACCATGACATCATTGAGACTGTGCACAAATACAATATGTCAGCAAAGAGGTTTCATTCTAGATAAGTAGCAATGGAGATTTGTATAGCACCATGGGCTACTTACCCATAACATGCATAGTAGTAGTACACTGTCATTAATGCAAACATTCTATCATGCATAATACATCAACTGAATATAAACAAATGCACAACAAAACAATATCATGCAATGACAATTGAATACTTATCTTTATCTGTTTTGTGGGTAGATTCCTTCTTTCAGCTTCATCTTCTTCTTCATTCATAACAACATCATTTCTTATCCAAATGCTCAATATGGATAAGAGGCTCTTTAATAATTGAGTTCTTCATATTCCTCATCGCTTGAGGGATCTTCTTTGAATCGTGAGCACTTGATCTTTAGTTTCTCCCATCTTCTCTTCTCTTATTATGGGTCGAGCTTCATCTTGTGTGTGCTCTTCCCAAAGTCTACTGAAAGTAATCACTTCCTTCTAGAACACATTCCTCGAATGAATGAATCCCATGATCCTAGAAGGCCATTCAAGGTGGTTATCACAACTTCTGCATTCTCCACTTCTTCTTCTACTGCTTCAAGTTGTTCTTTGATTTGAGAGACCCTTGTAAAGTATGACTGTATGGTCTTTGCATTTTGGACCTTCACATTCTTCAACTTTTTTCTCACAGTCATCTTTCGATTTATGTTCTTCCCTTCAAATAGCTTGGTCAAGGAATCAAACATCTCTTTAGGTTTATTTAGGGAAGACACTTGTGGTATAAGGTAATCCTTGATTGAATCAGCAATGATCTTCTTGGCCTTGACCAAGTTCTTCTTGTGTAAGGCTTTTAGCCTCATCTCCCTCTGGAACTGGAACTTCTCCACTTATGTAGGTGTCCAATTCATTTTCTTCAAGAACCACTGAAATACTATACTTCAATGCTTGGAAGTTGTCAGCTTCACCAAGCTTTTCATCAAGCTGGTGTGATTAGTCTTCTTGAAATGATAACCTCAACTGTAAATAACAAAAGATTAGATCTTACCGATTTGAGGTGTTTGTCCTGGTTTTGGAACTGGCTGATCTAGGGTTTGTCAGAGAGACCCTAATTTTCAAAACTTGGAATCTTTCAGATATGATTGGATAGAAATATGGGCCTCTTCAAGGTGAGCTGTCCAACGTACTTCTTTTCTGAAAACAGTGGAGGGAAGCTCCCAGAACAAGAACTCCTAGTTTTCCAATTTCCTCTACGGAAATTCCTGATATTGTTTCTACGGTATCTCTGAACGTGTTACTCCTTTGTGTTTGAAATTTTGTACTGAGGTAGCCACGCCTGTCCTCTTTCCAACACCACATGTTTGAGCATAATTGGTTTCACCAATTGGGACTTATGAGACTTATCCGAAGGTGACTTCTTTCAAGACTATTCAACATAGCAAACGTGTACGGATTTCCACGTGTCTCCTTTTCATCATCAGGGTCTAAAAATTTTACCACAGAAAGTACAGTCTGTGCCCTATTTTGAACATCTTGATAAATTTCATTTGGACCTTCGTAGCCCGAGATATAGCAATTCTCCCTCGGTGTCCTATTTAGGGAATAATCTTAGAAGAGGCTGGAACCCTTATTTGGAGAAATCATATCTCCCAGAATATAGTGAATATGAGGCTGCAATGTTTACACAGGGTACATCAGGATTTTATCTCAGGCCTGTGAAAAATTTGTCCCTAGAGACTTCTTTAATCCCAAGATATAGCGAATGTACCAAAACTACCCGTTTTAGTATTTTAGGGTTTTTTCAAGCCCGGGGTCAAACTAGGGTTTGAATTTCCCAGAGTTTTACTCAACCAAAAAATTCAACCTTGGTCTCTAAACTTCGATTTTGATGAGGAAAGAAATCCTATGCTAGGCTCACTCAAAAATTCCTCTTCTGTAAAAATCCCTAATTTCCCGCAACAAAAACTGAAAATGCCCGGAATCAAATTCTATTTCTATGAAAAGATGCACCCTTCAATGGACAATTAGCCTAGCCTCCTTTTGCTGATGGATTGTGGAGAGAGACCTAAAAAGTAATAAACCCTAGTTTCTGCAGCTGCATAGTGTCTTTTTCTCAAGTTAGCTCTGATACCATGTTAGATTTTTATAATTTAAGCAATATGATCTTAGGACTTATTGAGAGAATAACATGTACAACAATAATCACAAGAGATAAGAGACATAAATAATTTTCCTCGGGGAAACCATAAAGGAGAAAACCCCGCAACTTCGTTAGAGATAGAATGAGCACTAGTAGCAAAAGTAAAACCCGAAAACATAAAGATGATCTCCAACAGCTAATCTCTCTCACTTGTGCCAGCACTTCCTCTCTCATTCATGCGCCCCCAGTTGAGTGAGTGTATATGAAAAATAGAGAGTCTCACTCTCTATTTATTCTAGTTTCTGACTTGACAATTACTTACCGAGGTCGACATCTTTAGGAGAGTCTAATAGCCGTAGTGCCCCTCAACTATGGTGACTTTCCCCCCCTGATCAACAAGGAGGGTTAACCTCAACTCAATTGTGGGGACTATTGCCCCGACTTACAACGGAGGGTTAACCTCATTGACTTTATTATATAATGATCCTCTCGAAAGGAACATCGCGGTACACTATAAGATATACAAGTGAATACATTCTGAAGTTACAGATATATCAACATTCCCTACAAAACATTCCTCTAATATTTCCATGGAAAAATTGGGATTAATATTCATAGACCTATAACACTTCTCCATCATACTGCCACACAGAAGTTGAGGATATGAAAAACATTTTAGATTCATCCTACATGCAGTCATCATAGAACAATTGTTCTAAAAGTTGGTGATGGAGATTGTAAGAAAAGGGGTCCATAAAGAAAAATGTTGAATACTTTAGATAATTTATGGAGACATGTAAGAAACCTAGCCTTGAACCTACAAAAGTACATCTTCCTCATCTACAATAGGAATGCAAGATGATTCCATTCCCTTACTTCCAACTTTTCCCCAAGGATTGTTCAAGCAATGAAAGGTGGACTTTGTTGGTACATTCAAACATATATATATAAAAGGGAGGTGTAGATATTTCATTATGCTACAAATCAGTTGACAAAGTAGGTAGAATCTCAAGCAATTCCAAAAAATTTGGCTTGAAACAAGAATTGAGTAAAAATATGACAAGTAAAGGCTAAATTATCTTTTGATTATTTTTATAATAATTACTATTAACAGTAAATATTTTTTACTTTTAATAGTAAAGATGATAAAAAATTACTAATTTACTAGTCTTTAACTTAAGATGATTAAATATGTTTTGAGTCCTTAAACAATAGTAAGCAGGCAAATAAGCCATCTCTCCCAAATCTGGGCACACTTAAGTAGTTTTGAGAATTTTGTGATAAGTTTGAACACCAGAACAACATCAATTCTTTGTCCCTAGGCATAATCCCCCTTTTAAAGCATAATTACAGTAACATTTTAGGTATATTTGAGGCTTCTTATACGTGCATGCAACCATGATCTAGTTCTGGGAAAATGGTATAAGGTTATTTCCTCGTATTTTATGTATTTGTAGCCATCTTATATGGTCAAACCTGGAAGAACATAAAATATGATTCATGTAGCAGTCAATAAACAATTTTGGTAAGTTGTGGGCTGTAATGTGGGCTAAAAGCCCCCTATAGATCAAGTCATTATTTTACCTAAAGACCACGAACATGTTCCAATAAGAAATCAGGGAGTTTGCTGATATTGTTTAACAAGTTTCAGAATCCGATTTAACACAAAATTTAAATAGCGAACTACAACAAGTTTTCTAAACGAAGGCCACACTTTTCAGAAGATGTAGCAGAGATTTATTACAATTGCTGATTGTAACTTAATCACAATATATACATTTAAGCAAATCACCAAAATGTACTGCTCGGGCTAAAAAACAGGAAGTAAAATCTAGTTGCACACATATCTTAACACGAAAATCTCTATTTGCTTAATTTTTCACTTGTGAGTATACCAAGCCCTATTTTTAAAAAAATTGAATCGAATATTCACACTCTCTATCTAATGAGGCATACAAAGAACACATAAACTCAACATGAATGACTACAAGATATATGAAACTATACTTACTACAGGATTATGCAAAAGCAACACTAATGGGTAAAAACACATAAAGCAGTTGTCATAGACAACTCCAAACATAACTAGTTTTGCAAATATTCTAATCTATAATTACTATTACAACTTACTTTATTAAGCTTATCAAAGGTGTCAACACGACATGGAATCCACCCTTTGATCACTTCCCTGGCAACAACTTAAAGCAAGGCAGGCCATCCTACGGCAACTTGCCCTCCAGTGCCTGGAGACGCCATTTAGAGGGAGGCAGGGCAGCGTCATCACTCGGTAGGCTACTTCTCAAATGATATTTATTAGCCTTTCATGGAAAATTTCAAACACATAGGCCTTTCAATGAAAATTGAAGACATCTACCCATGTGGCAAATCACCATGACTTTCAAGACTGTTAGAACTTAAGATATTATTAGTTCTCAATTGGCATTCATTTAACACGCAAGCATTATCTGATGCCATATTTTCTCCATTATTGTCATTGGCACTTGTTATGCCTCCTTTATTCGAGCCTTCTACATGATCTTTGACATTAGGAACAGAATTTTCATGAATATTTTCAAAATCTTTTTCATCCTTCAAACTTTCTTTACAGTTTGAAACCTGAATGCTCTCTTAAGTGTTTCCATGTTTAAAAGATTCAAAAATGCTGACAATGTTATCTGTCACTGTTTTTCTATGATCTAGGAACTCACTTTCAGGCACTAATCGAGAACCTCTAATTTTGTTTTTCCATGCTTTTCCTTTTCTAACCATACTGCACTCATGGTGTGCCTTGAAATAATGCATGTATCTGGTGATTGTATCCTAATTTCTCCATGATAAGAAGAAAAATTCAAAATATTGTCTCCATCATTATGAATATTGCTTTCACTCTCTGATGACCTTTCAAAATATCTCTTTGTTGTCTTCATCTTTGGCTCAGTTATTAAAGATACTGCACCAAAAACATCATACCTCAAATGGTTCTCAAAATTGCTTGTAGGCACTACACCGGTAACATCAGACCTCAAATGGTCCTCAAAATGGCTTGTAGGATTCTTTATCTTTAGTATGGACCTCATATTATTGGAATTAGATGTTGATAATGAACTGTACTTTTTAATCCCAACTTGAACTGAATTGAGCATCTTCCTTTATTTCTTATCAAACGATATCAGGGATGTAGCAGGATTTTTCTTATTCTCACCTACTCCAAGTGTCTTTTTCTAATTTTATTTTCTATGTACTTCCCTCTTAATATCATGTTTCTTTGTAAAAGTCTCATAATGCATTTGAATAGATGTATCTTTTTGCATTTTCAACATTTCCTCTCACTCATCAGTTGCTTCTTGGATTTTATCATTTTTTGTAAACTGTACTTTCTCTGCAGAATCCAATCCTTTAACCTTTCATCAATACATGATCTAGATTTCCTATCATCAATCTCTGGCATAAAGTCCTCTTTCTCTATACCTTTATCATCATAATCCTTACATATCTCCTTCACTGCCTGAGTAAACTCAGTTTCAACCTTTCCTCGACATTTGGCTAACAACTTATTTTTTAACTCAGAGGGTGAATGCCTGAACGTAGTAGAAGCACATAAAACACTGTAAAAGAAGCAATAAAAAATGAAATCAATAAACCAAAACCTGCATCTACTTGTAAAAGAAAAACCAAATCCTATATTTTGAAGACCAAGGTGACCAAGTTGACATGCCAGAGACCACACATAAGCTTATCTGACCAGAGTAAAACCAAAGGCATTTATCCAGCAAGTTTGCATAATTTTCTTCTAATGAATGTACTGCTATGTTCACATTGCCCTCTTATCTCATCGACTGTTTAAGTGGTCTGGAAGGGTTCCAAGATTGATGCAATTACTCTTAACTCTGTGGATATATCTATGTTGTAGAGTACATAGTGTATCGAGACCCTGCATAACTCAAGGAATGAATGGAAAAACAAAAAGAAAATAATTCAAAGAGAAAATAATCTAGCATTACTTTATGATCCAACCTGGTCATGTTGATCCACCCAGAGATTATTTCCATGACTTATACTCAGGCATGGTATAGAAATACAATACCCTTACATCCTTATGGGTTGCCTACATAAAAAAATCACTTAACTATAGGAGAAACGAATTCAACATGAAATGAAGGAACCTTGAGTAGAGATGGACAGAAAGAGTGTATGTGTATAAACCGATTTTCAATCAATGTATCCTTTATACTTACATAAAAACTAGAGCTATCACTATCGTGAAGAATATTTATCAATGAATTCCCTATTGGAGATACAGTAATGGATGTCTTACTTTTGTGATGTTTAATGCTTTTAATGAGTTATCCCTAAAAAAGATAGGCTTTGCATTTGAATTTTAGGAACCTAAATGTCGATTAGAACCTTGCAATGCCAACTTTTTCATCAGAGGTCCCACTTCAAAACCCTGTGCTTGTCTTTTTGTAGACACTTGAGAGCTCAGAGTACCTTTAATGGCTCTCTATCTACTAGGTCCTAACTTAATTTTTCCCACTTTAGCGTAAAACCTTGATTGTGATCTACCATATTTATGTTTCTTGCTAGTCAAACATGATGGTTTCAATACCTTTCACAAGTTTTGAGATAGGCTCCACTATCTTGACACTCGCATTTTGCTACAACTTGCAGCCTTCAAACAACCAATAACCTTCAAAAACCTCGTCTAACATACTTGGCATGCAGTAATTGTCAAAGAATAACTAACTAGGAACATATCAGACATTAAAACCCATGCATCATAAACATCTCTACAAAATAGTATTTTTAGCTCATTGCAAGAAATACATACCACCGTGTATAATTTTATTAGTAACTGGAATACATACGTGTGTTCAACACCATCATTACAAGCTGAAACAACAAGCATCTCTTCATTACCTGTGTCCCTGCAAATATCACATACTTTAACCTGCTAATAAAAAAAGGTCACAATAAATAAGGATTAATATAGACTATACTATTCAAATGGAAGTCCAATGTGTTCATCAATATAAATATATCTAAATAAAGAAAAACTCAATAAATGACAAAAATATAAATTTTAAAAGAAAAATATTTGATGTATTTTATGATCTATCATTCTAGAACACTTATTCATCTCCACAAAGAAATTGATAATCCTCTTGAAACAGTTTTCAATAGTTTTGGCTGGCGGATGCAGGACAAGGACCAACAATCAACAACCCGTGCATGCCAAATGGAAGGAACTTTCAAAGAGAATGAATGGTATAGCTGTAGAGAGGAGCTAAATATGTGTGAGAGTTATATAAGTATATGTTTCCAACAAACAGAAGCAAATACCGGTGATGTATGAAGAAAGAGTTTGACAAGTCAACGAAATTCTAAAGCGAAAATCACATCTTAGAGGACTAAAGACAAGCTCAGGAGATGCAGATAAAATGACAGATGAAGAGAAACAACAACCTCAAGGGGAGCAGAACAATTGAAGAATGAACCAACAAATACAGTGAATTGAAGAATTATATGTGCAACTGCCATCTCATGTTTCTTCATTGAATGTTTGGAATCCCTAATTCAGGGGGAGCTAAACCATTGATAGTGGAACTGAAAAAAAAATTAAGCAGAAATTATGAACTTATTCGCTAAGTTTTCTAGCATGATTTGGAACTGTTTTGATTGTTGGCAGCAAATTGAAGGACTCCTTGAAGACGTCCTTGATCAATGAAACAACATTCTTGATGATAACCTATGTGATAATTAAGGGCAGTTGTTAGTTCTTCTCAAAACTAGGCAGAGTTGAAGTATTTTGTTTAGTACACCTTTTAAATTCAAATCAGTCGAAAACTTGGTAATGTGAATAAGCCATGGTACTATGGCATGTCTTAGTTTATTGAACAACAATGCAACAGTAGATGGAAGATTTGATGCATTAATTGCAGTGAAGATAACCTTTTGTATAGCCTGAAGACAGAATTGACGGTCTTTTTTTTCAACTTTGGATTTACATGAGAAAGATGATGAGGTGATCCTCTGGGGGGGAGTAATTTATAATGGGATCTATACAAAATATCTGAATTGAAATTTGAACAAAAGAAGGTCAATGGCAGGCTTGAGAAATACTACTCAAGGACACACTTGAATGACTGAATTTTACTTGCAAGAGAACCATGTTCTGAAGTTGAATACTATTAAACTTCTTGAGTCTTATTTTGGTCTAGGTGTTCTGTGTACCCTTGCTGGTCAGTGGTGATCACTGTATATGAATTTGAGATCATGTTTTAGGTAAAAATATATTCTACATTGTACATTTTGTTGTAACATTGATTATTTGAACTACATTACCTTCATGCATCTTATTTTAAGATTGATGGTTTGATATTTATCTCTTACATTGTCTCTTTCTTGTATGTGACAGGAAATGACACTAGAATTTCAGAAAGCTAGGCCTAGGAGATATCTCTTCACATAGATAATGTCCTAACATTAAATGATAAATAACTAATTTGACAACACTTTTGCTAAGCAAGAATGGGCTCATTCAAGTACATAAAACCATGTTGGTGTTTAGCACAGATATCTTGACAAATTTGTATGGTTTGTTTATTGCTTTTGTTTGAAGCATTTTGTCGATTTTTGAAGTTTGTGTGTATTTTGGTTAAATATTGTGTTAGTCCATTGAATGCTTCTAGTTCTCATTTTATGCTTGATTGAACCCTTTGTTGTAGCTTGAATCAAGATTGGTTTTAGTCGATTTCCATTGATTCAGGTTTTGATAAAAGATGTTTTTATTACCTTTTAGTTGCATGGATTAATTGTCTTCACTTTTTCGATTATTTTATGTTCATTGTATATTTTCTTTGTAAATACTTGTAGTTATTCAAAAAAACAAATGAACTATCCATAGCTAAGCAAAGAGAAAAATGATCTATGCACTAGGTTCATATGCATTGATCACATGATACCTATTGGCACGAAACCAACATTCATCTAACGCAATAATCAATTGGCATAATTACAATGCATAATTGTATTAGCCTCCATGAACACAATTATCTAGAGGAAGCCAATATCGAGCATAATGTCTGATTCTATAAGTTTATTGGTTTGTCAAGATTCAGGCCCCCACATGTCTGCTGGACCATTAAGGGACGAGATAATAAGTGGAGTCCCCACTTTCCCTAAATCTAGTCAGTGCATTTGTGTTTCAATGACACCTTCCAGTTGTGACTCGTGACTCATGTTATGTTGTTGATGATGTGATTCATGTTATTTGGCTAATGTTGTTGCTCCTCTATTTTTAGAATATTTTATAAATCAGCGAGAAAGATTCGTTGATTTTTACAATTTTTTATAATGAAGTTAAATATTCGCCAAGATTTTATAATATCTTATAACTTAGTGAAAGATTCACGAAGATTTTACAACATTATTTAATAAAATGAAAAATTCTCCAAATTTTGTATATATACATATTCTATTATTGATAAAGTCGACTTCAAATTTTCCTATATATTGGAGAGATTCACCCATTTTTTATACATATAAATCTAGGGGGGGTTCTTAAAATCATCCGTGCAAGCAACAATGGGAGACAAGGTCATCATATAAAGATAATAATATAAATAATTTGAATATTTTTAATCAAACACCAATGGATGAAATAAATACATTAAAAGGCACTTGATCCTTAAAAGTATGCGACGAAACTGCAAGTGAAGAATCCTTAACCAATTATATATAATTAAGTTGTCGGTAGTTTCCACTACGTATAAGAAGATCGTAACAAATGTAACTGAATATCCAACCATGTTTTAAAATCCATTGCTCAACACTAAAGAATCTATATCAATGTCATACCCAAGCATGAAAAAATACCAAGGTTCAACATGTCGACATAAGTTCATCATGAAGATATCAGATTGTAAACTCAAAAAAATACTTCCTATAGTTATTATGGTTTTATCTACAAAATTATATGCATGAAGAAATTTGAATGGAAATGTGAGGAACTATTTCAAGAATTATTAAACTGTGGTACCATTATTCGTGGCAAGAGTTCCCTTGTCAACATAAATCACACCTATGCCCTTAAAGAAAACTTCGTCAAGCACAACACCTATATTGAAGTTGCGACTAATCAAGAATTTAAGAAGTTTAAGTTGAACACTCTTCATACAAGATTCGTGGTCGAATATTTTCAAGGCCAGATGACTTTTAATAAACCTAAATGGTTATTATAGTTGTTAATAATATCAATTATTATCTAGTCACCGATAGGTTAATTAACTATTAATTATTAGTTATGATATGGTATGTCTATTTATTAAATAGACATGTCTACTACTCTATCCTCCATATTTAACATGGATCACTATATTTGTAAATACATCATTCAAATCATCAAATATATATATTTATAAATAATGTCCAACATGTAAGGTTTTAACCTTACATACAATGAATTAATGGTCATATTGGAATGACCTCAGAGAAAAAGCGAGTTGGAGATCCTGCAAAATGATTATGAAGGAAAATGATTGAGAACTTACTGGAATTGGATATTGGTGATCATTAGAAGGTCACCTTATGCACTAGTGTAAAAGTTTAAATTTTTTATCTAGAAACATTTTCTTGACCCTCATGCTAGTGTTTACAGAGTGGAAACTACAGAGGGGATGTTGACATATTGATTGCTGGAACAGGAATTGGAGTGACAATTTTGGGTGTTAGTCGATATTTGAAAGGACAAATCCAGGCAAGAAGATTATTAGCGTGGATATAACTAAGAATTAATGGTCATATTGGAATGACCTCAGAGAAGAAGCGAGTTGGAGATCCTGTAGATTGATTATGAAGGAAAATGACTGAGAACTTGCTGGACTTGGATATTGGTGATCATTTGAAGGTCACCTTATGCACTAGTGTAAAAGTTTAAATTTTTTATCTAGAAACAATTTCTTGACCATCATGCTAGTGTTTATAGAGTGGAAACCATAGAGGGGATGTTGACATATTGATTGTTGGAACAGGAACTCGAGTGACAATTATGCGTGTTAGTCGATATTGGCATGGATCTAACCAAGAATAACATAGTGTCTAGCAGAAGGCTAGACCCTCTCAAAATCCAAGAAATTGGTTCAGGTTTTGTTCCATATAATTTGGATGAAGACATACTTGATGAAGTCATACGGATTTCTAAAGATGAAGTTGTTGAGATGGTAAAGCAATTGCCATTCTAAAAAGGATTGATGGTTGAAATTTCATTAGGATATTTAGAAAGTATGCAATAACACATTCTATTTTGACTTCAAACTAATTTATATTAAATGTTATAAAGAAGGTTTGAAGAATGGCCAAAAGCACAAAACTTCGACCCCCTTCATTTAAAAATTTGTCTTATGAAGACAAGATTTGATGGCATTTGATTCTAGCAATTCTAAATCTCTTGAAACTAATTCAAGATTCAGCTTGTGATTTTTCTGCTTTATTAATTTCTACAAAGTTTAGCATTTTTATTGTAATGAGGGTTTAGTTAGAGGCCCGCTAGAGAGTTGAGGGGAAAAAATACTTGTTTGCATCAGTGTAAACTTGTGGGCATATGTCTCTGTAATTTCCTTTAATTAAATATTTCTTAGAGATTGATATTAGATTGTAAGTGTCTTTGTTCTTCTTTGTCTATATTCTTACTTGTAACTTGTTGAGTTTCAATAATTTCTCACAGGTTATAGATTCTTGAGCAGCAAATTATTTGTTTTGATTTCCCATTTTCTATGTTTCTTTCAAGTATTCATCCATTAATTTGTATTCATCCATTAGCCTTGACCTAGCCTATCCCTTTATAAATACATTTACAAATTTTCCCTAGTGTAGGCTAGCAATCTTGCCTTCCCTTTCAGCGATACTGCCATTTGCTTTCAGTAATACCGCCTTTCTATTTCATGTTTCCAAAGGGCCACATGCAGTCAGTTGGCTCTGCTTTGGTCATTCTATCTACCTACCTACATATGTAGCACGACCACGACCACAGCCACACCACTATCCATTATGGCCAGTGCCACACCACTATCCATTATGGGCACACTGCCACACCCATCTATATATCTACCTATTCTATTTGAGAGTCTGTTTCTTGTTGTACGAATGTTTTTTTAACATTCCAACGTTTTAAATGTTTGGAAGGTATATGACTCTATGAGGTGTTGTATGATGGACCATAGTAAAAACACTCACATAAAGGAATATACAAGCCATGTCATGAGTCAGAAATTGGAGCAGCCTATAATCCTTTTATATATTATCATATATTATCAGTGGCTATCCAATAGCCATAAATTCAAAGACCCTAGTTCAACTTATAAGAACTTTTCCATAAATGCAAAGACCCTAGGGTTTTCTTTGAGCATGTCCAATTAGAGAATAAACTACAAAACCTGTCGATAGCCCAACAAATGTAATATATTTGTTAGATAAACTATATTGCATTATTTGAAGAAACCATAACTTCGAAGATATGTTCTGGTTGGTAGCCTACTTAGAACCCAAAGAATTTGGTGAAATGAAAGGGGTATTCACCATCCTCAGTTTCTTCTTCAACACCATGTACAAAAGCATAAACATCTATCTCACGATTGTCATCTTTTGCAAGCTCTACTTTTTCAAATTATCTACTTTTACCCTGAAATATGATTCATCAAAGTTAAATTGAGACCCCAAAGCATTTACTTGTCTCTATGTGCACGAAAAGTAATGTCAAGTTATCAACCTGAATAATAGTAGGCAATCTTCAATCAGTTATACAACCTTAAATGCATGAACTTCAATGGTCTCTCATCAAGTTAAGATTGTGCAAGGAAATTTAGAGATCAAGTCGTTACTGTATTTCAGCTTCTTAATAGAAACTAAAAGTGAAGATGAAAGAGGAATTGGAAAGATGTTAAGTGCCATGGGAAAGAATATTACTAGGTGTATGGATGGAATTCTAGCCGCATTCTCAAAAAGCTCCTCGCATTTTAGATTCCATCCATGAAATGAAGCTTAAATCTCAAGGGGATTTATTTGTATTGTTGAGAATGTCAAAGTTTGGTAATGTTGAAAATGTCAAGTTGTGAAACATGAACCATGATTAGTAGCTCGCGAAATAAAACAATTGGAATTTGCAAGAACAAGCAGCTCAATCTCAAATGGAATTTGGCAGGTGAACTCTCTCAGGATGAATTCCTTACCTTGATCAAAATCTTGAATGAAATGGAGTAAGAATTGGTATGTACCCTTTTTTGATAAGTTGTATATGTTGTTTGAACTTTGTATTTTGGACTCTCATTAAACCAGCTCCATAATCAACATATGAATCTAAAGGAAATTCTGATTATATAGTTATTGGCCCAGTACAAGACATATTGAACAGTTTTAGCTAGTATATTGCTATATTTTCATTAGTTTGTTGCAAGCTATGATGGTTAGTCCAGGTTAATATAGATGACTTGTAATCTACTATTTTTTTATTATACATATATTTTATCCGGAAACAAGAAACAAACTCTTAGATACCATGGTCATTCTGTCTACCTACCTAGCATGGCCACGGACACAACCACAACCACAGACAAATTTATATCAGTTTTTTGAGATTCATTGTTTAATAAGAGATGTTTGTTTTAGTAAAATCTCAATTTCACGAATTGTGATATGGAGTTTTATATACAAGGATGCCAGAGAACGTGATATTTTCCATTTTAAAACATTTATTCAATAAGAGATGTTTGTTTCAGTAAAAACTCAGTTTCATGAATTTTTGTTTAAGTAAAAACTAGGTTTCATGAATCTTGATACCGGAATTTTATATAAAAGGATGCTAGAGATAAGTGTTGCTCACATGTATAGAAATGGAAGTTAATTGGAGAATGAAATATTTTTTGTTCATGGGTATAAGTATTTATGTTAATGATTTTTTCTTCAAGGGCATGGGGCTTAATACTTTTACATTAAGGCAATTTGTATATTTATTATTATTATTTTCAGTATGTCCAAAGGTTGTATATTTTTTTAATTTATTGTAAAATATGTCAAGAGTGTAGGTCAAAAAAGACTTGTATGTTTTTTTTAATTCTTTGGTATATTTTTTTATTGGTTTGTAAAGTATGTAAAAAGTTTTATTTTTGGTTATTAATTATTTTAAAAATTGCAATAATAATTTGAAGTTTTAATATTACAAACATAATGATGAAAATACAACTTCATATGTCATACATCTATATTCATTCCAATTTTTTGTATTGACTATATAGGTAATATAGTTATATGTTTTATTAATAATGTTTAAATATATAAATATTAGAGATATGTATATTTTTAAATGTATTTACGATATTTTTTTCAAAAGAAAATGTATATGTTACATCTCTATTCATTCCAATTCTGTTTGTTTACTGGCTATATTGGTAATATAGTTATATGTTTTACTAACAATGTTTAAATATATAAATTTTAGAGATATAAATTTATAAAATGTATATATTATATTTTTTTCAAAGGAAGATGTATAAATTTTATTAGTATTTTACATTTTGAAGTTTTAAGTTTTAATATCCAACATGTAAGGTTTTAACCTTATAAGTGGTATTAGAGATTCAGGCTCTCGCTCGCACTGACTCTCCACTCATTGCATCCCATTTTGCTACCTCCTCATTCTCATCAAACACTCCATCTCTCGATTCTCTCACTGCACCTCGGGCACACCATTTTCCCTTCATGCTGCTCCCACACCCTCACCAAGCCTGCGCTCCTCCCTCTTACGTTCCCAAGTTCATTCCACCTTCCATCACTCCATTCCATCCCCATCCCACACTCCCAGATCCTTCTCTTACTTCACACTGCCCATACACCCATGATCTGCGCACCATTACAGTATGCATCCATCCCTCCACATGCTGCTCGCTCCACTTTGCCTGCCATCCACTACACTGCTCTGCTCAAGCCTTCCCACCTTCTCGCTTGCTGCTCCGCTCCTAGTCCTTGTCCCTTTCCATTCTTCTTGTCCTCCACATCTCCAACCTATGCATTCCCTCAGATCATCCCACCTCTCCTTCCATCCATCCTTTCGCCCAACCTATGCCTGCTCCATCCCCCGTTGCTACACTCACTCCTTCCACCCACATCACTCCTCCTCTCCTCTCGACCTCCTACACGACCTTTCCTCCACCATCCAACGTGCATTACCCCACATAGTCTCTTGCTCCCACCACTCCCCATTGTTGTACTCTCCCTGTGTGCTTCCCCCGCACTCTCTCAACCTCCCTCTGCACACATCCCTTCACAATTGCCCATCGCATGCTCGCTTCTTTTCACATGTGCACTCTCTGTTATCTACTTAAACATTCATGCAACCTTCCCATTCAACCCAAAAAAAAGGTCCCATCATTTTTTCAAATAAAATAAAATATTATTATATTATTTAGTAATAATTATTATTATAAAATATTTTTTAATATATATAAAATTAAAAAAACTATGTACTAAACTATTTATATAGTTTATAAAAACACTTATAATTATTATTATTATTATTTATGCTGATAGGCATTTTTTCTATGGAGGTGCATTTTCAAAATTACTGTACCCGTTTCGTCGTCCCTTCCCCAATCCAATTTTCATGTGTGTCTTAATAATTTGTTGACGCATGTCCTCGTGATTTGCTGGTGATTTGTTGGTTCACTGTTACTCTTTCCCATACATTATGCCACATGTTTGCAATCAACAAAGAAGGAACTCTCTCTGTCACACTCCCCAAAAACCATTACCCTCTCATTGTTGCATGATGGATTGAATTCCTAAACACGTCTTTCAATTGACACATAGATATTGGTCAATTTAATGAAGGGTATGGGACCTAGGCTCCATGAAATCGGTTTCTTTGGCAATGGAAACTTAACGAATATTGCGCTTGCAATAAAGAAATCCAGTCTTAGAATGAACCTTTTCGTGGGGTATGGATCGGTTTTGAAGATTTGAATGTAGCCACATATGCATTGGCCATGGAAGGTAAGCATTTTGATTCTGTTTAGCGGATTTTTTTATGTGGTTTAAAATATGTGCTGGGACTGGGACTAGGAGTTGAATCATCACGAAGAATGACTATGCACTTCCAGTCGATATCACCTGCCAATTTCCCTTTTGTATATTTCTTTCTTTTATTTTTATTATCATCGATATTATATTATATTTGCTATGTTGGAATAACTAAATGATAGATCGATACTCGATCAACCAAAATCTTCCATAATAATGCATGTTGTGTTGAAAATGAAGATCACAGGGTACAATATGTGGAGATATTGTTGAAAACAATTCCCTTCTTTGAAACTAAATTACGTTGTAATTTTCTCATAAATATGCTCTTTAACAAGTAACTTCCAATGTGTTAGAATCAAAATGGATAATAAATGTGTCATTGTAGGGACTTGAATCCCTTGGAATCCTTTGCGGACATCATTATCTTCTTCAGTTTATTATTGAGCGATTTGTTGTTATTTTTCGACATTTTCAATCGCGCACTTAACATGCTTTCCAAAAGGAATTGCTATCAGAAAAAAAAATCATATATGCCTCACAAGTCTGCCTTGCATTGTTGAATGGCGTTGAAGCAGTGGGATCTTTATCTAAATTCAAAATCATACTCTACCTTCAATATTTTATTATTAAAATATTATCATCCAGTGATCTATTTTATTAAAACCTCATGCTAAAAAGTCTATGAGAGTAATCAAATTCTCTATTTTGTGAAAATTGCGTGCTGATAAGTCTTTGTGGATAATAAATTTATCTATTTTGTGTTGAGAAGCTTATCTATGTTTTTATTAAGCAATGCCGTGAATCTACTTTTGTGGGAAATTATTGTACTTTCCACTCTTTGATTTGGAATATTTTGGAATTGCTTATCAAATATTTATTATATAATAACATAACATCTTCTTGATATTTTTATTAAAATATGATCAAAATATTTGTACATGGATAACTTTTACTTGATGTTTCTTTATCGACGCTCTATTATGTAATGTCGTGTTATGTGAGGTTTCCTCTGGCTCGTTCATAGGTGCTTCAGTTGACTCTCTTTGTGTTTGTTTCACGCATGAAAGATGAGGCAATGTATATCACAGCATGAAGAGTATGTCTCCTCTAGGTTGTTGAATTGATGCTATTATGAAAACACGAACTCTTCAATTACAACGCAAGAAAGTTGAGCTTCTCGTTCCACCTAAAAAAACCTGTTTGACAAGTGAAAGCATTGATTATGTGTTCAATTAATGCACAGAATCTCAAGGTAGATACTTGTTATGGGCTCACAGTACAAGTTACCTAGCCTTTCAATCAATTTTGATCACTCTTAACCTTTAATCTATTATGCCTAATAAAAAACATTAAGACTTGCTCTTAATATGGATCTGTACAGTAAACATCTCAATAATCTTTGTGGGTGCAACGACATCTACAAGAGCGCAGAGCAGGAGGTATAGGGATTTTGTGGAACCCAAGGGTGGTCTCCCTCTATGAATTTTCTGCTACTCATTTCTCTCTCTCGACAGCTTTCTAGATTTTAGGCACCTGCACCAGGGGGTTTATGACTAATGCTTATGGCCTACCTCGGGCAGAACACAAAAGGAAATTTCTGGACTCATTAGGGAGGCTTAAATGGTCTTCAGAAGGAAAACCCTAGATTCTTTGAGGGGACTTCAACCTACTCAGGAATCTTGATGAAAAGAAAGGTGGGATACGTTAGTTAAATTCCAATAGTGAATATTTTAATGAAGTTATAGATAACCTAGAATTGTTCAATGTCAAAACAACCAATGGTACCTTTACTTGGAATAATAAAAGAACTGGAGACAGAGGAATAACCTGTCGGCTAGATTGCTTCTTGGTTTCTGAATCCATCATGATGACTGGGGTAAATATTAGGGTTGTAGTGCTTACATCAGCTGGCTACGATCACTGGCCTGTTAGCTTGGAATGGGAAAACGCCGGGGTTAACCTAAGGAGACCCTTCCATTTTGAGAAATTATGGCTTGTCTAGGCTGATTTTCTGGAGAAACTTAAAGAATGGTGGGAGGCAATGCCAACCATCCGAGGAACGCAGATGTACCAGTTTCAACAAAAACTTAAACTCTTAAAATCCAAGATCAAGGAATGGAATAAGGACCCCTTCGGTAACATCTTCCAATCTAAACAGGAGCTAGATAGCAAAATCAAAGAGGTTCAAATCCAAGGTATGTAGAGAGGTTTCTCAGATGAGATTTATGCCCAAGAAAAACTGTTGATTCAAGAATTCAGTCTAAGAGAAAAATAAGAAGAGGTTTTCTAAAATCAGAAATCCAGAGTTAAGTGGCTCCAAGAAGGTGAACGCACTACTAGATTCTTTCACAAAGTTGCAATACAACATTGCCAGGGAAACCGCATGACTAGAATGAAAACTGAGGAATGAAACATCGTCGAGACTCGGGAAGATATGGAAATCACTATGAATTGCTTTTTTTCCAAACTCCTTGAAGAACCAGACTGGGATTGGGAAGATTCCCACATTCCAAAAGTTATTACGGAAGAGCATAACCTCATGCTTATGAAACCTATTGAGTTGGAAGAAGTGGAAGTTGTTGTCAAACAAATGGCGAATGACAAAGCCCCGAGACTTGACGGTTTCACCACCAACTTCTTTCACGTCTGCTGGGATTGGTTGAAAGATGAATTTTGGGCTCTGGTGGAGGACTCGAGGAGGACTGGTAATATGTTGAAAGCTCTTAATGCCACTTTCCTGGTGCTTATTCCCAAAGAAAATGGAACAGAAGACGTTGGTAAGCTAAGACCGATTGCTCTATGTAATGCCATTTATAAAATTATTTCTAAATTCATAGACAACAGGCTCAGGCCCTTGCTTCCCTTCCTCATTTCTCCTGAACAAGCGGGATTCATGGAGGGACGACAGATTCTGGATGGAATAATCTTAGTCCATGAAACCATTCATTCGGCAAGAAACGAGAAATTTTAAGGTATGCTTCTGAAATTGGATTTATCGAAAGATTATGATAAATTGAATTGGAATTTCTTAGTAGGTGTTCTCTGAGCCTTTGGGTTCTCTGACAATTGGACCGATTGGATTATGAAATTAGTTTCATTGACCTTCTTCTCTATTCTTGTTAACGAGACTCCTTCCTAGCCCTTTCAGGTGTCTAGAGGAATTAGACAGGGTGACCCATTATCACCCTTTCTGTTCATCATTGCAACGGAGGGATTAGGTCGAATGCTCAAGAAATTATGGATTGAAAATAAGATAAGAGGGCTCTCCCTAAATGCAGATATGGAACCACAAACTCGTCAACAGTTTTTGGATGACACGATGCTCATGGGACCCTCTTCTGTTTAGGAGGCTCGTGGCATAAAATAAGGATTGGATACCTTCATGGAGGCCAGTGGACTTGAAGTCAATAAGGACAAGTCCCAAGTTTACTTCTTCAATGCCTTGAATATCACCAAAAGGAATATCCTCATAATATTGGAATTCTCTAAAGAACTGCTCCCGTCCAAGTACTTGGGAGCACCGTTAGCAGAATCTACTATCAGGAAAATTTCATGGAAGGATCTTCTGGACAAGATTAAACAGAAGCTTAGTCATTGGACTTTTAGAGCCCTTAACTTCCCTAGCCGTCTTATTCTAGTCAAGTTTGTCCTTCAAGCTATGCCACTCTATCTATTCTCTGTCATTGCTGCTCCAAAGTCTGTGATAAAATAGATAAGGAATATCCAAAGGAAATTTCCGTGGGGAGGTAATGATGGACACAGAAAGTGGCCTCTAGTGGATTGGAAAACAATATGTAAACCCAAAGATGTTGGGGGTTTAGGTCCACATGATCCATTGGACATAAATAGAGAAATGGGAGCCAAAATTTGGTGAAAAAGGATAACCCACGAGGATGAACCATGGTCTAAGCTATGGCATACAAAATATGCATCTCAGTGGCCAAAATAGTTGTCGATCAAATTTGGAGAAAATATCTCGAGGTCCAACATCTGGAAATTCACTCAGGAAAACCGAAGCCTCATTCAAAGTCACAACTTCTAGGAGGTTAGAGATGGAAGAAGGATGTTGTTTGCTATAGACGCTTGGAATCAGGAGCCAAGTATAGAAAGTCGGGAATATATTCTAACGCTTATCCATGCTCTTCAGAATAGCCGAATTAAAAAGGTGGAGGAATTCTGGGATCCCGACTCCCCTGATAATCTCTTTTGGACCAGGAAAACGAAAGCTTGGTGGCAAGCTCTTACACCAGCAGAGGACATTGAATATTTATACACAGATCTCTGCTCCATGAAGATGTCGAGACATGCAGGTATGGATAAACTCAGATGGGGATACTTGAATCTGGGAAGCATCAACATTAAGGAGGCTATCGAATCGCTGACTGAAACTCACAGGATGGAAAAGGAGGAAAAATGGAGAAAAATATGGGGCAGGAAATGGTGGCCCAAAATGGCATCCTTCAGCTGGATCCTCCTCAAATGACAAATCCTCACTTGGGATAACATCCAGGCATGAGGGATTTTAGGTCCTTCAAGGTGTTATCTTTTCGAATTCAATAATGAATCCATAAACCATCTTTTGGATGAATGCCCAATTGTGGACACTATCAGGGACTCAATGGGCCGAATTATCAGCATCTTCTGGGGCAACTTTGGATCTAGCACTAGCAACTTAGCAGAGCTCGATGATCTTATTAACGGGTTATCGTGGGCATTACAGCGACAGTGGACTCCATTGATCGTGGAAGGGGATTCTATGATTATCACTAACCTAGCTAGAATACTTCAGAATGGGGCGACCATTGGACAGGTCTCCAAGAACTGGTGGTGGGAGAGTAATATTTCAGAGATTAGAAGGTGGCTAACTGGAAATCCTGCAATTCAATTCTCGCATGTAAAACGAACATGTAACAGCGTGGCGGATGTTTTGTCCAACGAAGAGGTGGAAAAGAAGGCTTCTTTTCATGCAGAAGAGATTATCGACAACAAGGATGGCTTGTTATGGAAATGTTGCGATGAGGTGGTCGAGGTAGATGTCTGGTGTTGGTAGAGGAAGACAGTTGGAGCGTCCCAATGCCAGATGTCGGTTCGTCCTCATTCATTGGAGGACAACTGTAACCAACTCCTCGCTCCTTCTCTACCACCCGACACACTCCTTCACATGCGCGTCCCCCCAGTCATAGATAGATCGTCTCCAGTTAGCCACGTGATATGGATGAAGGCCTCTCCTCTCCCTAACTCTGTGTCAGACGGGAATGATAACGACGAAAGGAATTCACCACTTGGAATTTATTCCAGGCATGTGGACGATACAACTAGGACAAGTGGGAAATGCTTGGAGCAGACAGAAATTGCAAATGGAATGCCGACTTGATTTGGAAAGGACGATCCGGAGACAGGCCATCATTTATAAGACTGCCTTCGGTTGTGGTGGTTGAGTACGGACAGGTGTGCAAAGATTGCCCCTCTGGACATACCGGTGGGGTAAAATAGATTTTTTGCTCCTGGACTGCCAAAAGCATAGAACCTCGTACAAGGTGGCCTTTAGTGGGGGATACGATGGCTAATCTATAGCATGGTAAGATAGATCTGGAAATGGTTAAAGAGTTCTAGATCTGTAAGGTTGGCGTTCGTAATGGTGTGAAGTGGAAGCAAAATTCGGAAAGGATGAGGGAAGGATACATCACCCAGTGGAGGGGAAGGGCTATAAATTCATCTCTCGAGGATGGATGGATTATCATCTTTGATTTCAACCATGGTTGTCTTTCTTCGCAGGCCATTCCAATTTCTCTGCTCTGTGTTTCTTTTTGCTCTCGGTATTCTTTGATTTGGGTTATGATGGCTCAGGAGTGGCGTGTTTGATGCTGTCAGGGGGTTATAGGGAGAACAAAAGGAGGTAATATACCTTAGGCTAGTTCCTCTGCTAGTATTCCACTTATAGATGATAATCCTTCGCCACTGTCGTTCAATTGGGGGGCTCAATACATGGCTGAGACTTCGGCCATGGTGAAAGCCCAGATAGTTGTTAAGGAAACTGAACCGCTGCAGGAGTACACAAATCACCAAGGTCAGCCCTTAGCGGTGAACCCGTTTTGGGGGGTAAGAATTCTTCTTGCCCGTGACATTCAGGCGAAGGTGCCCCTAGCTCATGGTATCCAGGTTGCTTTGGGTTTGATTGGTCAGGGTAAGCATGAGAGTACCACTGGGTTCAGACTATTGGACCTCATTGCTGGGGAGCTACAAGAATGTACTGGGGAGAAAGCCTTGAAGGAGCAACCTCCCGCTCTCATCGACTTCCCTCCGAAGTAAAGCTTAGGCGTGGGTTGGTTTTTTAGGCTCTCTGTTCGTTCGGTTTCTCTTTTTTGTTGCATCGGCTCATCGGTCTATGGTCAAAACCAAATTTCTCTCTGTTACGTCTATGTTGGATCATGTTATGTTTGTTAAAATGTCTATGATGGGTAGTAATTTGTACATCCATGATCACTATCGTTTTTGGGAAGGGGCGATGAAAAAGGTTCCCACCACTCAGGGTTTGTTTACATGCAGCTATTGGATGGTTGGGAATCAGATCAGAAATTGTGGGACTGCCTATGGTCTGAGAAAAGCTAGCCTGTGGGTGGGTTTTGGGGTAGTGTCTCGAGGAAAAAGTATGAGTATGGGAAGATGGGGAATGGAAAGGATAAATCCTCCGAAGAGAAGCCGGTCAAGCTTGGATATTTCAGCTGGTCGGGTCTGAATGTAATCTCCCTTTTGTATCATAATTAATATATTGTGTTCCAGCTTACAAAAAAAATAACATTAATTAATTAATATCAATATTTAATAACTTTATTTATATTAACTCAAATTTTGACTTTATATTTTTAATTACGGTTAAAACTGAAAAATTATGTATTCTCCATGTATTATATCATGAAATTATTATTAAATTACGTTTGCATTGACCACATTTCAATTTTTTTAAATGCTAATTAAGATTTTTAAATTTAAATTAATTGCAATATTATCAAAATATTGTTGATTACATCGATATATCTATGAACATAAATCTATGATTGATGCATTCTACTAGTGACACCAATGTTTGTATGCTCACCCTCCCTAGACTTTGGTGAATTCCTATTGTAACGCCCCTATCCATTAATTTTTTGGTCTAGGCTCTTCTGTAGTTTTTGGATACTATGTCTAGTGGGAAGATGCATCATTTTTCTTTGTTACTATGGTGATAGTGTTAGTAATTCATTTTTTTCATATTTCTTGCCATACTCTTCCATCTTGTTGCCTTCTATGAATTACAAGTTTTTGGTCTGATGTACTTGTACCTCCACTACCCTTGTAGATGACTATATCAGATAAGATGTCCCTGGAACTTCTAGGACAAATCTTAGCGATTTTTTATTGGCTCTCTATCTATGCCCTCATGCTTTCATATTTATATACAATGAAAATCAAGGGCTCTCTTTTAAAATTCTTCTTCTAGATAACATTGATGGAAGCATGGCCAATTTAGGCCTTGTTGCTTGAATGGTCAAAATCGTTTTTCAATAGATTGTAGAGTTGAAAAGCACTAGAATTTAATTTGTGGAAATCAATTTTGTTGGCTTCTACCAATATTGACAAAAATTCTTTTACAGTATAAACTGTAATAGTGATGTACTCTTTTAATTTGTAATTATCTCCAAATTTGGCCACTTGATAAGCTACCTCCATTAGAACTAATATATCCATAATGCGCTTAGGAAAGATATGAGTTGAAGTTTTCCCATAGACAATATCTAATTCCGGACATGTTTTGGTTACTAATATTTGATTAGTTTTAGCACATCCATGGATTTCTCAAAGAATATTGGGAAAAGTTTCTCAAAGACAAGCTCACAAAGAGGAGCTAAGAAAATCACATGGATATATTCATAATGCTCTGAATACTTATATCTTCACAACTCACGATAGTGAATCGAAAGAGGTGGAAGAGAAGGATTCTAGATATCACCCATATATGTGAAGGAACTTACAGCACAAGTCGCATCCAATAAAAATGCTTCCATTTGAGATACAAGGGATTTTGAACAGAGGTTCTCCGATTTTTTTTTGTCATACACGTTCAAATTGATTGACAAAATTTCATTTCTTCCTAGTTAAATGCATCCCCCTTTGTTCAACACTTAATGTGCCAAGGGAAACCAAAACTCGTGTAGCTAAGAGTAGGCCTTTCTTCCATATAAAATGATTTCCAGCATGACCACATTCCTCGCAGGCTCTTGCAAGTTAGAGGTTGGATAGTGAGAGGTTGAATAAAAAATTCATGGATGTTTTTGAAATGTTCCCTCTTTCCACCAACTCTTTATTACTTTCACTGGGTCATGTTTGTAGGAAAATCCCTACAAAAATTATGTGTCCAACATTATCTCAGGGGATGGAATCTTGTAAATGGTCTTGAGAGTGCGCAGGGCATATTACTCAATCCTTGTCCAATTATCCAAATATACGTTCATTTCCTTGGTGTTTTCCCTTTTAATGAACCACTACACCACATATGAATATGGGAGAACAACCTATGGTCAGGTTTCAATTATGCATAGCCAAGTCAGTTGCACCTTGTAGTTCATATGGATGGAATCAATTGTTTCCTTCGAAAGTGTGTCAAAAGGAAATTTTGGTGATGGATGTGCTCGCTGATATGTTTCAAAAACATTGTCAAATGTCTAATCAAATGGAATGCCAATATATGTGTGATTGAAAGCTTGATTAGATTCATATGTTGAAGGTTTTTTAGCTTCTTTGTTTTATACATGCTTCCCTTCTTTGGGGTCATTTTTCCAAATCTGTGCTTCCACAAACACCGTACAAGAAATTGTTAATCATTATTCAAGAAACGAATCTTGCATTTAAAGTAGGTTACAAATACAAGTTCAAAGGATGCTTTCAATATCGAAATACACCTTTCAACTCAAAATTTATTGTTTTCAATGAAAGAAAAACTAATCCAAGAGATTGTTCATGCTCGTTGTTGTGATCTTGTATTCTCTTCCACCATTTAGTAAGATAAGTTAAGAAACACAATGCTAGCTACAAGAAGTTAGCACCAAGACAGGAAGCATAGACTTCATGATACTATAATATTGAGAAAAGTGAGTGAAGCCAATGCTTCCTTGTATTCATTTTGTTATAAAGATGTTATTCAATGATCTTGGCTCTCACCCAATGATCGATCTTTAGCTTCCTTGGGAAATAATGACTGGAATTAAGAGATCCCGACTCCCAACTTTGGAACTAAAGATCTCCATGAAACCCTATATGTGTTGAAGTTTTTCATCTCTCCAAATGAAATTGATTTGATGGATTAATATAGTGCTCGATATTTCGAAGACTCTACCGTTACAGAGAGAAGCAATTGCTCTAAGAATGGGTAGGGGCCCGCCCAAGATAGTAAGGTGGCCAATAAGGTAAAAGTAGTACATAATCCAAAACAAAATTCGAGAGGATGAATGCAACGCAAGCATGCTTGACTGATCAGACGAGGTAAACATTAGGTTTAAGAGGGGAAATGGAGAGCTAACACTGAAAATTAACTCAAAGAGGGACAAAGTGCCCAATAAAAACAAGATTTGTAGGTTTTCCAAAATTTTATGCAAACAAAAGAGGTTGAAAATGAGAGGGAAAGCCACCAAATTAATTAGGAATTTAAGATCTTGCCTTTTAGGTGATTAGGGTACTTCAATAAGGGTTTAGATCATGTTTCACTAACAAATTAAATGAGGTAAAAGGGCCAACTAACTAAGGTTAATTAACCAATAATTCTTATAATGAGCTAGAAACCCTTGTGCTAGAAAAGAAAGAGAGCTAAAAACCCTTGTTCTAGAGATAAAAAGGGAATAAGGAAGAGAACTAACTTTGACTTCACTGTTTTAGATGTTGAATCTCTTTGGGTTCAAGTAGAGAGTTGAAATCCTCCAAGAGTGATCCATGGCACATAACTACACATTGATCATCTCCAAATTCATGCAAGATAAGTCTTATCCATTTGTTTAGGAATACCTAAAAAACGACCTCGAAGAAAAAAATGAATAGAGCAAACCCTCTTCAATCGATTAAAAATGAATTGAACTCCTTTCTAAACAATAAACATAAGAACCAATTCTAGTTCAATTCTGATATACTTTAGAAGATAAAATGGATCAAAACACTTTTTGGGTGTTTGTTAAGAAAGTTAAATAAATTTATTTATGTATTCCTCACGAAGTGAAAAACAGGTCTCTGTATCTTGCATTGTAGTTATTGTTTTAATCATTCTTTTATTAAATGGCTAGAAATTATTTAGAAGCTGAGCTACAACCTATAGAAAGGTTAGTTTTCTCACTCACTCATCATGGTTGAATAATGAGAATGTGTCCATTGTATTTTCGACATTTTATTTAGATATGTAGCAAACAAGAGACCCCATTCTCTATTATCAATATTACATCTGCATGCTTCACTAGTAAATTTTGGGCCAGCCTAAACAAAAGACAATAAATAAGAGCTTTCCCAAAGTCATTCTCAATGCTCTAGCTTTCATACTAGTCATATAAATAGGTTTTTTAAGTAAACTTGTTTTCGGGTAAATGAAAAGATGTAGGGTGAATAGTGTGATGAACCAAGGCAACAAGAAACAATTGTAAAAGGTCAGCATTGAGCTTAATGGCTAGGCTACCAAATTGTTGACATCGAGAGCTTACTTGGTGTTAATCAATATTCAGGTCATGACTGCATGGTTTATTTGGTAGCATCACATCTCTTTAGTTGGTTTTATGGAGTTGTGAGCGGGTCCTCCCAGGTTTTCAAGAGCATTTGGAGCTCCTAGTCAATCAAGGAAATGTCTACACATGCTGACACATGTTGGCTAAAGGACATACATTATGCCTAATAAACAACATTAAGACGTGTTCTTAATATGGATTTGTACAGTAAATATGTCAATAATCTTTGTGGGTGCAACGACATCTACAAGAGCGTGGAGCACGAAGCAATGTCAGCTTCACCTTCAACTTCAATTGCAGAAAACACCGTCATCTCTAGCTTCAATTGGTAGCCCACGAATACAATTCACTGCCCCATTGTTAACTGCTCAACTCCACAAGGGTAAGAACTAGATCAATGGAATTCATATTTGATTTTAAGTTATTTTTGTTTCTCTTTGGCTCTGAAACAAAGTACTAGGATATAGATTTTTTTGTATTAGGTCAACATCTATTCTACTGTGTTCAAATATTAGGTCGAACAATGCCTACTGTAGTGTGCTCAAATATGAATTTTGTGTTGTTTGAATGCAATTCGGCTTTCAAGGCCAAACGAGCAAGCACTGTGTTCAGTGAATGACCTGCGATTAGATTCATGTATGGTGAGAACATATTTCATGGTGGCGGAAGTCACAAACAACTTCAAAATAATAAGACTTGAACCTAAGACCTATTATTTAATAACTACAAAAAAAGAAGACTTGAACCCAACACCTATTATTTAATAAAGCAACTTTTGACCAAGTGAGATAATACAAAAGATATGTAAAAGTTGGACAGAAGGAAGTGTTATTTTCCCTTCTTTTTATTTTTACTCTTCGGCCTTGGAGTGTGTGCTTACACCAAAACCCTACTTTTTATCTTGCAAGACAATACACAACCACACAAAAACAAAAAATAAAAATTTCAAATGGAAATTTATTTGATTTGGGGTTAGCCATTTGTTAGTGTACCCAGAAAGTGTAATCTTCCCCACTATTTTTGGCTTAACAAGTTCACACAAAACACATGCAAAATACCATATTCAGTAAAAAGAAACCTTCCCACTCTGGTTCTAACTTTCTAAGTTTGCATAGATTGTGTGGCAAACAGAGTACACAAATTGAAAAGGTAACAAACCAGAAATAAAATAAAAAACATGCTAAAATGTAAAAGAATGTGAGCATTTTTTTTAATGCGTAATCATAAATAGTATAGATTTGGATATTGTAAAATGGTTGTATCTTATGAAAATAGAAACCTTTTCAACAAAATAAAAACATGTTTCTAACTGAAAGCATTACAGATCAATACACCAATGTATTACAGATCAATACACCAATGTTTTTACATGGTTAAAACCCTAAAAAATGGAAACAGTCCACGACCACATCCAAATAGCTAGTTGAGGCAATATTACTATGCAAAAGAAAAGAAAATGTTACAATGAGTTTCTCACAATCAATCATCAAGCAAATGGCACTCTATTCTCTTTAAATATATATCATGGATCAATCAGGTGATAATCCATGTATCAATGACCATTGAGATCACGAAGAGGATGAATTGTCAGATCACTCTATGTTTAAAACATATCATGACCATTGGATTACGATGCACAATTGCATACTAAAGAAACACACTTTTCCTAAATATACATTCTAACAAGTTGATCTTAACTAACTCCTAGGTGTCTAAATATCCTAACATTAACCTCTACATATTACATTAGAATATGAACTGAAGTTTTGTCCTTAACCAAACTTAAAAAAGACATTTATGTTCAATTTCTAGAGGAGCATGTAATTACAAAGTTATGGGTTCCATTGTCTCTTGTATTTGATTACTCAACATACTTTTCTTCAAAAAATAAACTAATTTTTCTCTAGATAAAGGAATTAATATGCATTATGCATCAAACTAATATTCTTAGGGAAAACAAGGTAGGTGAATCCACACAAAAAAATTGACCTGGATCCTAAAAAGAATAGTAGTTGACCACCAACAAAAATAACACAATGCTCTCCCTATCATTATCTCTATCAATAGGGCTACCCCAAAATAACCATTAGGAACTTTGAATTACTTCCTTATCTGCAAAAAGGAATTCATTATTCCCCCCACTGTTTTTTTCTCTTCCCTTTAGTTTTCCCAAGCATTTAGAGGACATGATGGTCATATTGTTCAAAGTAGGATAAACACTTTGTTGAAATTGCAAGAGGAAAGAGGCAAGGTGAGACGCAAATTCATAGTACATCAAAAAAAAATCAAGAAGCAGTATGTTAATAAATCAACTAGAAATAAATATTTCAAAATTGATAATTTGGTTCTTAAATGGTATTAGCCTCATGAAGAGAAAGACATGAATACAAAGTTTCAATAATTATGGCTTGGCCCTTATGTAGCAGTCGAGAAGCTTGGCATTGGTACCTACAACTACAAAATATGAAAGGAGAGATGGATATGCTCCTAATAAACGGAGAATTCGTTCCTTTGAACCTCATCCACAGTAACGAAAGCCATTTCTCACTCCTACTAGTTATTATCATATTGGGATTTAGGGTTTTGGTAACACTATATTTCATTATTCATGCTACCATAACTATTGTGTCAATCAATTCTTCTGCTTGGGATAGCAAACGACTCAATAAAATCCCTACCTAATAATAACTGGAATCACCTAAAATCATTCACATGGCTCATAGAAAGGCAAGAATACAAAGTTTCAATAAGAGAAAATAGTGAA
>LPNX010184268.1:77174-96108 GCA_001517045.1 Pseudotsuga menziesii
CCTCCCTCTCTCTTCCACTCTGCCTCCTCATCCTCCTCCACTTCGTCAATGTAAACAAAATGAAAAGACGGCTAATCAAAATTTCCATGGCCATGGAAAGAGGAGAAGTTACAGAAATGCCAGAAATTATAGAAGCATAAATGCCTGCCAGAAATATTGCAGAAATGCCTGTCAGAAATTGCAGAATGCAGAAATGCCAAAATTGCAGAATGCAGAAATGCCAGAAATCTAGAAATGCCAGAAAGCGGAAATGCTTGATGCCCTTGGTGTAGTACATACAATACAGTGGATAAGTTGTGGCCAAGCAAAGCATGCTACGAATGGTCGTTTTAAAAGAAGATTATGATTGCCGCCTGTCGTCGTTGGTTCTCTCGAGTCCCAATTCAATCCTTGAGTGTATTTGCCAAGTCAAATAGTGATGTAGGAAACATGCATCTAGAAATCCTCCTCAAATTCATATGATGAGGCGATCGACCCCAATCAAGAAACTAGAAAGACACGACAACTAGAAGGAAACTGCAACGTGGAAATGCGACCAAGCTAGCCAAATGCCGCCATACCCAGACCTGCCAAAACTAGAGGAATCCATAAATTTGGAAACCTGGAAACCTGCTTAAAGAACAACAGTAGCGAGGAAAACATACATACATACCTATGCAAATAGCGAGGAAAACATACATACCTATGCAAATAACTGGTGAACTGAGCAATGCTCCACGCTGGTCGCACAAAGCCTGAGAAATTCACCAACCCAGAAAAGAATACCAACTACTGTCGAAGACAGGAAGTGAACCCGGAATCGGAAAAAAGAAACAACACGAGCAACATAAATTTGCAACAAGAGAATGCCTCCAAACCTAAGAAGAAGCAACGAAAAGCAATAATGGCAAAACACCAACTCTTGAAAAGCTTAAAGAGAAAAGCAATATAAAATCTTAAAAAAGAAACAACAAAAAGCATGTAATGTCCCGGTTTTGACCCCGTTTACATGATGTATATATTGTAATTAATCATGGTGAGGAGCTCAAGGCCAAGGCCCCGCTAGTGTATGTTCGTATTTTATTTAAAATGGCAAAGCATTGGACCTGATGTTACCCATGTGCTATTTAGCCATGGAACATTGTAAAAATGATGTAAATAAACATCAAGCAATAAAATACCAAAACTGACTATGGAGGCAACGAATGAGAAGGGGCCATGTGTATCCACTAGGGAGTGGTGAAGGGGTTGTGGGATTGAGCCATAAGCTGCCATATGTCATTGTGATAACCCATTTGACTTTCCTTGTTGACATTTAACTCTGTTGTAAGGAAGTGGTTGAAGAAAACAATCCATGGCTTTAATGGAGCATGGGCAGCCCAGAAATTCGTATGGCGGAGTATGGGCTCTGTTTTCTTGTACCACAAGTCACTCTACCTCTTGGGATTGCTTCTTCCTCATCCCCATTCCATTGTGGAAAGACCCAGCATCATTCTCCATCCAAAAATGAGTTCCCAGCAGGGTGAAAAACCAGAAATCGCAACTGTGCAAAAACCCACGTTTTGAAGAGCCAAAAATGCCCAGATTTGGTATTGGACAGTGAAATCCAATGGGGGATCCATAGGTATGAACCTTAGGGTGAATTTGGGAGCATTAACTACCCTGAAATACATGGGAAAACCCAGATTTTGCAGCCCAGAAAATCAGTGACGGATTTGAGTTATTCGTTGACAGAATGGTGAGAAATCCAAGTGTGGATGTTGGAACAGAGGTTGGGTTTGCTTGATAAACCCAGTAAAGGCTGAAATCTCAGGAAGCTAGCAGCTGGACCTTTCTATGCCCATCCTAAAGAGAACTGGAGGGAAGAGTTGCCTGAGGGACTGTGTAGCAGAGAAGGGGACCTTCCTTGTGTTGGATGTGGTAGGTAATGTGGGTGCCTGACTATTGAGTTCATTTGGGATGCCTGTAGCTCTGTTGTTGAGCTCATTGTCGTAACATTACCCTCCTCTATCTTCTGGTATGCTTGATAAACCCAACTGGGTGTTGGCTTAGCATGACCATTTGAGTGAACCCATGGCTGTGGGTGAGCCCATCTAGTTCCTCCTTAGTGGATACATAGCCCAGCTCGGGGGTGATCTCTCAGCTGAAAGAATAGAGGCTGGACAGAGATCTATGGTTGGGTGGAACGTTGCTCTCACATAGCCAGTTGTTGGACAGCTTCATCTCAAAGATAAGTATTCCCTGTGGTTTGAATGATGTTCATCTGTGGTTTTCCTTGTGCGTTAAATTACTCATGTTACTTGGATGAAATGATTATCTTAAGTTAGTTGGTATGATGCTTGTGCATAGCATGAGAATGGAATTGATTATTATGTGATTGTTTCACTATCCTGCCTGAACGAAATAGGCTGAAGCATCCCCTTCTACTTGTATGTTAATATGGTTATTCCGTTGTGTTTACTAATTGAGCTGTATTAATCCCATGTTCTGCAATGTCTTAATTAATGATTGATGTTTACATGTTGATTGCATGATGAAACTGTGTGCATACATAGTGTTTAATTCCGCTGTGCTTGTTGAGTATGAATAGGTATGCACAAGTGTTATTTAACCCTGCATTTCCAAAGAAATTGACTGGGTCTAAGTTTAGCCAATAAGCCCGGTAGTTTTGGTTAATGTTTCCTTCCTTGCACTGGATTGATGGAAGGGGATGTTACAAAGCATAAAGCATAAAACAAACAACTCTTGAAAAGCAATATAAAAGCTTAAAAAGAAAACAACAAAAAGTATAAAGGAAACCATATAAAGCATAAAAAGGAAACAACATAAAGCATAAAGGAAACAAATTTATAATATTTTTATTTAAATAGTGCTTTTTATAAGTGAACATAAATTTGATTTGGAAGGAAAAAATTTGTGGTAATAATTATTGAGTTGGGAAGGATCGGAGCGATGGAGGGTTTGGAGGGCTCCTTCTTCTGTGAGGCAGCTCTGTATGTGTTGTGGCCCCAGCCATGGCCTTAACTTTCTTGTTCTCCAACTGGTCTGTGGCTTCACTGGGGTCTTTCGGTTCCTTTGGTTGGTTAGTATCCTTGGTTTCTTCTGCCCTCCCTCACTGTCCCCTGTCGTGCTCCATTGTTTTCTGGACTTCTCTGGGATTCTTCTCCCACTGTCGGCGGTCTTCCTGGAGTTCCTCCCCCTCAAGGGGGACTAGTACCAACTAGGCAAAAAAGTGGGAAGGAAATCGTTGTTTTTGCTTTGACCGCCATGAGTGGGTTCTTGTATTTTCCTGTTGCACCACCTTGCATGGGTTCTTACGTTGTTCTGCCTTGTCCCTTCATTCTGGCTTTTGTCAGCTGTGTCTTGGTTGACTTTTGTTGTACCCCGTTTCACCCGTGACACTAGGGTTTGGTCGCATATCCTGGGTTTTTTTTTTGTTTCCGCTCGTGATCTATCCTTCTCACCCTCCGGTCAATACGGTGGTTGGTCTTAACCTGGCCGCCGTTGGTTTTTCCTTTCGTGGTTTCTGGTTTGGGGGGAGAAGTGTGCCCTGTTATCTTTCCCTCGTTGATGGTTTCTGCTTTGGCTGTTCCCCAGTGCTCGGGTTTCGATAGGTTTTGTGGGTTTCCATTATTTTTTCCTTCCTGGTGGTCTGACGTATTTTTCAGTGGGATGGGGTTTGTAGCTCGCTTGGGGTTGACTTCTGTTGCCACCTCATGGCAGACAATGTCACCTCTTGCTTTCGTAACAAGCGACATGCTAAGAATATAAAAACCCATGAGGGTCGCTTCCGCTTCGTCCTTGGCCATGACGTATTCTTAGATCGTGTATCCTCCTTGTGCTCCCAGGTTCTTGTGGGGCATCTTGAATACTGTAAATTGGGCAAGTAGGAAGGGTTGATTGGGCCTATGAGCACTGGAAGCCGTTGATCAAGTATAACCCTACCATCAACCTCCTGTCAAAAGGATGGATTGTTTTCGTATTTCTTGAAGAGGAGCACGCCAATTTGATTCTGGACAGGACTTGGCGTGTTGACACGGGATCTCTGGTGCTGGGATGCTAGCACATGCATTTTGATCCACTCCGTGAAAGGGTTACAAAACGACACCTTTGGGTATTACTACCTTCTCTCCCCTTTCCACTCCGGAATCTGTATATCTTGGAGGGTATTACGAATACGATCGGTCGTTTTGTGGAAGTGGATGATGACTTTCACCTATCCTTCGACAAATGGATGGCTAGGGTGTTGGTCGAGATGGACATCTCACTCGGTCTTCCTGCAGAAGTGGAGATTCTCTGTAAGGACAGGCTCCTGGTTCAGAAGTTGGACTATTTGCATGTGCCTTTTCGATGCAGCTGTTGTCGCGAGACTGGGCATCTTCGGAGATCTTGCCCCCTTCTCATGATGGACCACTCGGGCTCCAGTCGGGAGGTCTCCCCAATTATCAGACAACCCTCTGTTTCTTATGCTCCAGAGCATCCGAAATTAAGTATTTACTCTCATTCCTTATCACTTTTTGATGATGTCTTTGACTCTTTGCTAGTAGGGTTAGAGGGTGTGGATAATGTTCCTTTACCAGTTGAATCGGTTGGCTTGGTTTGTGTTCCTGTGGTGACCCCTATTGTTCAGCTTGCTCCTATTGTAGTTTCCTCTGATTTACCCTCTACCCCCTTGGCGGTCACTTCCCATGAGCTGGGTCCTTCACTATCCTGCCCTATCACTCTGAACCCAAACCCTTCACCCACTGTGCCTTCCTTCACATCGTTGGTCGACTTCCATCCACTGCCCACTACCACCTCATCACACTTTCTTTCTCCCCCTTATCACAGCCCCACCTCCTCCCCATCCTTCTCAGATCCTTCACTTAAAAAATATTTGTCTATCTTTTCCACCACTACTCCCTCCTCCCCTTCCACCCTGCACCTTAACTCCATTCATTTTGCGAATGTGACAGTTTGAAAAAAGAAAAAGGATAAGCTTTTGCCGAAGGGGGAACTATCATCTGTCTCACCTCCCTATATCCCCCTCTCGGTTCGCATTAAAGAGGCAGCTAGATGACAATCCACCTGGGGACTTAGAGCGTCGACCCCCCCACCCTCTGCTCCTTAATGCTGGTCCTCTCACTCAATGTTCGGGGCCTGGGAGGTAAGGCCAAACAAGTCCGAGCGATGTTGGAGCAGTCTAATGCTTGGAGGGAGTCAAGTTCACAGCAGACGGGGAGCAGTGGGGAGGGTGGAGGAGTCACCAACCAGGAGTATATGATTAAATGCAAGGGTTAGTATGACGTCTAAGCAGAGGGGACATGGATCAGGATCTTGTGGGACCGAGAAATGGGGCTCACCCGCGACTGAGAGGGCCATTGCCGGAGGAGATCACGACCGTTAATGGAGAATTATAACGTTGAGAAAAATCATCGAAGAGTTAGACTACTCCTAATGATAATCACATCCATGACAAAATTTAACCAAAAATGAACAAAATTACACTATCAACCATTTATTTTAGCATAGTTTATAGAAACAATGCAACACATTTTTTCATGTCATGATTTTTTTTTTTTCAGAAAAAAAAGCCTGTCCTTGATATTCTTTATTAAGAATCAAAGGGCAGTGTTAACACTCACCCGAAAAGAGTTACATATCGAAGACAACACAGTATCATATGAAAGATCACATCCAAACTGTGGCCAGGGGGAAAGGCATACAAAAGAGAAATGTCCCATCAGATATTAGTCACATCTTCACAGGGGTCTCATGTACTCATCCAAATCTATCGTGAACCAAGGGGATTCAGAGCTGCTGTTCAGAATCAACCACTCTATAAATACATCAAACAGTAAACAATGAGGATGCTAATACTCCAAACATCCAAAGCTCAAAAGAGCTGAATCGAGTCTCTAGTGACCAAAAGGTCATTCTTAAATTCAGAAAAACAGCCAATACCAGGAGTAAGTGTGAGTGCTGTTTTTGAAAGGCTGTCGGCAATCCGGTTGTGTTCACGATAGATGTGACTGAGTGTGAGACCCGGAATGCTTCGGAGAAGCTGTTGTGTTTCCCTACACCAGTGATGGAGATCTGGTGGGGTGAGGGCAAAAAGACCCTTTGCCCAATTTATGATTTTTATAAACATAGTAATTGATTTTTATATGTTCTTGTTTTGGCCAATGGACACCATTTATATAGAGAGATTCCACAATGCCTCCTTTTGCACTTGTAAAAAACACAATTTGACTAACAAACTGTATAATCTAAATTTCAATAAATTAAAAGAAAATATATAATCTATATTTGAATAAATAGAAATTTCAAAATGTTTCCATCAACACCACCTCTAAAAAAATCACAATCTGAGAGGATGTATTTTCACAAATAAATAATATATAATTTTATAAGTTTGTTTCCATTTTTATTATATATAATATCTATTTTTATAATATATATAATATATGATATATATGTTGTTTCCTTTTCAAGTTTTTGTATACTTTAAATTGAATTACTTTATGTAGAGAGATTCTACAATGTTTCTTTTTACACTTTGAAAAAAAGTTGTATTTTATCAAAATGTATAATCTAAATTTCAATAAATTAAAAGAAAATATATAATCTATATTTCAATAAATAGAGATTCGAAAATGTTTCCATTAACACCACCTGGAAAAAGTACAATTTGACACAATGTTTCCATTTTTATTGCCTAAAAGTTGCTTCCATTTTGATAAATTTGTTTCCATTAACACCACTCAGAAAAAACACAATTTGACAAGAAAAATTATAAAATTGTTTCTATTTTTATTTATGCTGTTTCTTTTTTAAGCTTTTTATTTATGCTGTTTCAAATTGAATTGATTTGTATTGCTTTTATAGATTGAATTGATTTGTGTTGCTTTTCTTTGCTTTTTAAGCTTTTCTTGCTTTCGAGCATTTCCCTTTGGCATTCTCCATTATATTGTTTTTTTTTGGCATTTCCGCATTCTGTAATTACTGGCATTTAGGCTTCTGCAATTTCAGGAATTATAAATTTATTTCTATTTACGGAGATCTGCGATAGGGCCAGATATGACTATTTGGTACAAAATTGTCAGTTGATATTAGGTGATAAGCTTAGTCAACATAAATATATTGTAAGTTACAAGATCAATACAGAAGATGAACCTGACCATAAATGGAATCCTCCTAAGATCTCGGCTGTTCAAATTGCTGCTGCTGTTACAGCTTGCTCTCGTATACATATGTACAAATACATTTCCCGCCCTGACTGTTACTACACGGATACTGACTCAGCTTCTTTATGCTGTTCTCTTTTAAGCTTTTATAAACTTCAAATTGAATTGGTTTTGGTTTATGTTGCTTTTTCTTTTTAAGCTTTTCTTGCGATGGCAGGCGAGCAATCACAATCACAATGTTATGTTGCTTTTTGTCTTTTAAGCTTTTCTTGTTTTTAAGGATTGATGGCAGGTGGGCAATCTTCTTTTAAAGCGACCATTCGTAACTTCTCCATTGTGTTGTAACTACTAGAGCAAGAACGTCAAGCATTTCTGCATTGTATTGTAACTACTAGAGCAAGAGCGTCAAGCATTTCCACTTCTGGCATTTACAATTACTGGCATTTCCGCTTCTGCAATTTCTGGAATAATTTCTGGAATTTTCGGAACGTCTCCTCTTTCCATGGCCATGGAAAATTTTGATTGGCCGTCTTTTCATTTCGTTTATATTGATGTTTAGGGTTTTCTTTTGTTTATATGGATCGGATCAAGGTGTATGTGATGAGGAGTATGCAATGGTTTGATGCCAGCAGCAGCATTTGTTTGCTCTGCTCTGCCATATGAGAGGAGATTCGATTGCTCTGTTCTGCCATATGACAGAAGATTTGATTGCTCTGCTCTGCAATATGTAAATGGTATCCAGTAAGGTAGTATTTTTAATTCAATTCACTTAAGATCGCCTTCAATTTCTACCGTAGGAAAACATCAGTTAATAATTTCTTGATTGAAATGTGCAGGTGGGTCTGCATTGAGTGTCCAAAGCTATATACTCGTTTTTGGAGGTCAGCTAAGCTGGATGATCATAAATCATTATCAGAACTCTACAGGGAAATACGCAAAATGCATGCCAAGGTATCTAATCTCACCAATAGTTACTATTACTTTAAAGTATACATTACATACTACAGAGTGATATTTCCATACTTTGTAACCTTTTTCCATCTGATATGTCCTCTCTGCATTAAAGTTACATTCTCACTGGGTTCGTAGGTTCATTATTTTTTTATTCATCAGCAAAGTTTACAACACCCCTTCCTGCTTTCTTTTTCCAATTCTTTGTTAACCCCCCACTTCTTTTTCGGATTCTTTAACCCGCCCTAAGGACTAGGGGAAACATGGACTTAATATTGTAAGTGGGAAGCAGGGGCAGAGTACTGTATTTCCTTGGATAATTGTATCAGGGTCGATGGTTATCAAAATGAGAGTACTCTTGGGCTTGATCTCTGTGTTAATAATTTAAATTTGACGTGGAAAACAGTCCAATCTTTCCAAAACATAAAAACAGATTTCTTCACCATATGCAAAGGTGTGCCCCTGCAGTGATAATACTTTTAAGTGTAATCTCATCCATGGCTGCCTCCATTCAGTGATGTGCACTCTTCATAACCTTTAATTGAACACATCTCCAATGGATGGATGGAAGCTTTAGAGTTGAGTCAGGTAGTACCTTTTGCTGGCCTTTGATTTTCTCTTTAATTGCACACAACTCCAATGGATGGATGGAAGCTTTAGAGTTGATGTCAACTAGTACCTTTTGCTAGCCCTTGATTTTCTCTCTAGATGACAGGGAAAATTAACGAGCCTGCAAGCTTTAGAGTTGATGTCTTCTAGTACCTTTTGCTGTCTGTTGATTTTCTTTTTAGATGACAACGAAAATTAACAAACCTGCTTTGCAGGTATTAATAATGACAGCTGTGCAACATGCAGGTTTTACCCAATTTTGGTCAAATCATGTAAACTTGCTTTTGGGAGCTATTTCAAGATGTTTTGTTAATGGTGCATGAAATTTTAATGGGATGTGACTCCTGAAAGTGCAGGTGTATGCTGTGATGGCTGAAAGTGAAGGTGTATGCTTGGAAATGACAGTGTTGGAACTCTGAGATAATTTGTAAAATATTGAATAATCATCTATGCTGTGTGGTTTCTATTACTTAAGCCGATGGGTATGATGAGACATGATATGATTTGGTTATTATTACTACTTTTATAAGTTATATTTTGGAAGTCTGATTTTGAGTTATAGGGTCTGGTCTTAAGAAACATTAGTCCGATCTTGTATTTTGGAGGTCTAATAGGGTGCTGTTCTGATTTGCATACCGAGAACTATCTGTTCAAAATAATTATAAAGTCTGTTCAAAAAGTTTTCCGTTAGTTTGATTATTGATTATGCGGCTAAACCATTATGAAGTCTGTTCAAAAAGTTCTGTTAGTTTGATTTTGCGGAGCAAATCACTGCAGCAATTACTGTGGGAGTGGTTTGATTTTGCACTACAGAGGGTCAATCTTGAGTTACAGGTTCTAGTTCAAATGATAATTATAGCATTTAGAGGAGGGTGCACTCTACAGGAGATGTCTGTCCATCTTATGTAACATCAGTAAACCATGTAGACCATTGATTACAATAATGTAAAAATAATTTAAAATCATGTAGATAATAATAAAATAAAGCAGCATCCATCCATCACATCCATCTTACATCTTTATCTTCTTTTCTACACCTCTGGATGCTTATTAAATTTGGGTTTATGATCGTTTCCTTTTTTCCTACACAGAGGAATACCCAAGTGGTTTCCTTTTTTACTTGTGGTTTCATACACAGGAATACCCAAGTGGTTTCCTTTTTTACTTGTGGTTTCATACACAGGAATACCCAAGTGGTTTCCTATACAGAATACCCCAAAGGTTCAGATTCTTTTGGACCCTTCCTCTTCCTGTAACTGGGAGCCAGGTTTCTGGAGTTTCTCTAATCTAGAACCTCTAATTTCTTTTTCCATTAACAGAAGGATATGTGGGCACAATTACTGTTTGTAAACCCTTCTCTAAAAGAATTTTCCCTGTAAGATCTACATTTACAAGTGATGTTTGTCCTCCATCAATAGCAATCACCCTATTTAGTCTGCTTACTTTCCAATACCCTAGCTCCCACTCCCAAAACTATCCTCTATTATCCCCCTTGCCGCTAGGTGTATTACGCCACTCATAGAAGTGATGCTTCCAAAGATGCTTCCCAAACATTGCATGTAAGTGGTTGCAAAATATAAGCAGAGATGGAATGCTTCACAAATACATTTTGTAAGAAAAGGGGTCCATAAAGGAAAATGTTGAATACTTTGGAGAATTTATGGAGACATGTAAGAAACCTAGCCTTGAACCTACAAAAGTATATCTTCCTCATCTACAACATGAATGCAAGATGATTCCATTCCCTTACTTCCAACTTTTCTCCAAGGATTGTTCAAGCGATGAAAGGTGGACTTTGTTGGTACATTTAAACATATACATATAAAAGGGAGGTGTAGATATATCATTATGCTACAAATTAGTTGACAAAGTAGGTAGAATCTCAAGCAATTCCAAAAAATTTGGTTTGAAACAAGAATTGAGTAAAAGTATGACAAGTAAAGGATAAATTAATTTTTGATTTTTTTTTATAATAATTACTATTAACAGTAAATATTTTTTACTTTTGGCACACTTCAAGTAGTTTTGAGAATTTTGTGATAAGTTTGAAGACCAGAACAAGCAACTTCGTTTTAACGCTTGGTCCTTGATTAGTGATAATGTGATAAGCGCCATATTCATCCAACCTAAGTGCTATGCAAGTTAATTACAAATTTCTTGAAAAAACATATCTTCCATACTCAACAAAAATTAAAAATTAAGCAACCTAAACCAGAAAAAATAAAGCGATCCAAACAATTGCACAATTGCACAAACTTACAGGAAAAGAGTTCCAACTAGGAACCTGCATCATTCCTTGTGAAAAGACTAAAGGTACATAAGAAAAGGGGTTGTGCAGATTGGGGTTGGCTATTAATTATGTCCTTGAAATTGGGCATGTTGTTATCCCTCCCACATATGGCTGAGGACTTGGCATTAACAAAGATCCAGTTGGATAATATGAAGAAAGTCCAGGAATTGCAACACTATACACCCTCTCTGTAAGTATGATTTCTTCCTTGTTCACTGTAGAGATCGAGTATATGATTTTAAAAAAACTTTGCATACACTGGGCTGTAACGGACTGTAAGTATTTTGGTCCGTGACTTTGACAAACAATTGTAGTGTATATTGTTGAATGTAGCAGTAGTTGTTCAATCCTTATAATGATTGATTGTCCTACAGTAATAATATAAACCATAAATCAATCTTTTAATGCCAAATTTTCAAATCTGGATTTTACTAAAAAATAAGGTGAATACATGCCTAGAAAATTTGATGCACTAACAACAATGGAAAAAGGTGCCCTCCACGACTTCAAATTTCTCCTTGGTATTGCACAAACTGGGCATACTTCAATGAACAAATATAAACTGCTGTAGATGCCTTTCAGTATATAATATTGAGTGGATTTGGTAGATATTAGACCACACACAAGAAAAGTAGCAGCATAATGAAGATTTAATTCCAATAAAAATCTACAACACAAGGAGATAATTCCATAACACGCCACCCAACTAAAAGCCACAATAAACAGGGATCGATTTCACATGAAGAGTTCTCTTGCTTTCTCCACTTTGGAACACTTAAAACTTATCTAGAAAATATGGTGCCGTATTTTTTTCCAATAGTGATTTGAACATCTTGAAACAAAAATAAATAATGAAAAAGAATCAAAGATCAATATTCAAGCTAGGTCATTTCTCTTAAGAGATCCTTCGTTAAAATAATTGCATTGTAAGTGGGGGGTTTGGTTATCTATATGGAGAAGATGGTTATAGCAGAAATAGCTACTTCCTACACACACTGTAACACAAGTTTCTCCTTCTGCGACTTCTACAGCAGAAATATCATATTTTTCTTGGCCACGCCCTTCAACAAATGTGTGAATCTCTGCTATTGAACACTATACTGTATTGTGGAAGTTAGTTCAAGGTTTCAAAAGATGGATTGGGCTTCAACCCTAGTAAGCAAGCTCTAATGCTTTTGGCACATTTCTACAATGGCACAAAAATTTACCTTGGAAGCACCATTGTCGCCCCCTCCCATATTCAAACAAGCATTCCTGCCTGCAGATAGAGATTGAGTTTACTGGGAAAGTATTATGAAAGAATAACTCTTTGTTTGGTCCCTGATTTAGCATGATAGGTTGTCCGTCCATAAGTTGACTCATCAGAATGGCTGCTGTAGAATCACCCAATTCCTCTGTGAAGAGGGTTGAGGAGCAATTCTTGAAAACCCAAAGGTAAAAATCATCACGAATCCCATTGAAGTGGGATAAATTTGTAGGGGAAAAGTAAACATCAAGTGACTCAGGTATGAGCTGCATGAGAACTGTTTTTTGGCTCTCGGGATAGGCGTTAATTAAAAGTTTGAAGTCACTAATGTGCCTTGTAATAACGAGATTGTGGGATAACCAAGTGAGACACAGCATATTATATAATTATGGGGACATTGAAAATCTGATGAGGTAACGTCGGAAATTCGACCTTTAATTTTATAATTAAAAAAATTTTAATCAAATTTTGTAATTTGAAAGGGAAATCCTACAAAACAGTAATTTTAGTTTGATGTCGTCGGATTTTCTCATCGGAACATTGTTGCACTCTCTCTCTCAATCTCTCTCTTTACACATCCCTTCACCGTTGCCCACCGCATGCTCCCTTCTGTTCACACTGCACTCTTTGTTATCTACTTAAACATTCACGCAACATTCCCATTCAACCCTGAAAAAATTCCATCATTTTTTCCATTATTTGGGTACAAATCTTGTTGTGTCTCCTCCCGACCTTCTACAGGACCTTTCCTCCACCATCCAACGCGTATTCCACCACATAGTCTCCTGCTCCCACCACTCCCCATTGTTGCACTCTCGCTACGTGCTACCCCTCGCTCTCTCTCGATCTCTCTCTGCACACATCTCTTCAACATCGCCCACCGTGTGCTCCCTTCTTTTCACACACTGCACTCTTTTTTATCTGCTTAAACATTCACGCAACCTTCCCATTCAACCCTAAAAAAATGTTCCATCATTTTTTCAAATAAAATAAAATATTATTATCATTATTTAGTAATGTTTATTATAATAATATTTATTTTAATATATATAAACTTTTCAAAAAAAAACTATATACTAAACTATTTATATAGTTTATAAAAACACTAATAATAATAATAATAATTAATTAAGTACGCCGATAGGTGTTTTTTCTATGGAGGTGCGTTTTGAAAATTATTGTACCTGTTTTGTTGTCCCTCCACCAATCCAATTTTCATGTGTGTCTTCATAATTTGCTGATGCGTGTCCTCGTGATTTGCTGACGATTTGTTGGTTCACTGTTACTCTTGCCCATACATTGTGCCACATGTTTGCAATCAACAAACAAGGAACCACATGGAAATGATGGGCATGTTGTCTCTTTGTCACACTCCCCAAAATCAATTACTGTCTTGTTGTTGCGTGATTGTTTGAATTCCTAAACACGTCTTTCAACTGACACACAAATACTGGTCTATTTAATTAAGGGTGTGGGAGCCAGGCTCCATAAAACTGGTTTCTTTGGCTATGGAAACTTAACGAATATTGTGCTCGCAGTAAAGATATTCAGTCTTAGAATGAACCATTTCGTGGTGGATGGATCGGTTTTGAAGATTTTAATTTAGTCCCATATGCATCGACCATGGAACGTAATAAACACTTTGATTCTGTTTTGTGGATGTTTTGTTTTATCTGGTTTAAAATGTGTTGGGACTGGGACTGGGAGTTGAATCATCACGGAGAAGGAATATGCACTACTAGAATATATCACCTGTCAATTTCCCTTATGTATATTTCTTTCTTTTATTTTTTTTATCATCAATATTATATTATATTTGCTATGTTGGAATAACTAAACGATAGATCGATACCCGATCAGCCAAAATCTTCCATAATAATGCATGTTGTGTTGAAAATGGAGATCAAAGGGTACAATATGTGGAGATATTGTTGAAAATAGTTCCCTTCTTTAAAACTACTGCTTTGTAATTTTCTCATAAACATGTTCTACAAGAAGTAGCTTTCACTGTGTTAGAATCAAAATGGATAATAAATGTGTCATTCTAGGGACTTGAATCCCTTGGAATCCTTTGCAGGTCATTATCTTGTTCAGTTTATTATAGAGCGATATGTTGTTCTTTTTTTACATTTGCAGATGCACACTTAACATGATTTCCAAAAGGAATTGCTATCAGAAAAAAAATCATATATGCCTCACAAGTCTGCCTTTCACTATTGAATAGTGTTGATGCAGCGAGATCTTTATCTAAAGTCAAAATCAGACTCTACGGTCAATGTTTTTATTAAAATAGTATCATCCAGTGATATATTTTATTAAAATCTCATGCTAAAAAGTCATTGAGAGTAATCAAATTCTCTATTTTGTGAAAATCAAGTGCCAATAAGTCTTTCTAGGTAATCAATTTATCTATTTTGTGTTGAGAACTTATCTATTTTTTTACTAAGCAATGACATGAATCTACTTTTGTGGGAAATTCTTGTACTATCCACTCTTTGATTTGGAATATTTTGGAATTGGTTATCAAATATTTATTATATAATAACATAACATCTTCTTGTTATTTTTTTAAAGATATGTGCAAAAGATTTGTACATGGATAACTTTTACTTGCTTTGTTTTATAGTGTCGTGTTATATGAGGTTTCCTTTGGCTCATTCATAGGTGCTTCAGTTGACTCTCTTCGTGTTTGTTTCACATGTGAAAGGTCAGGCAATGTATATCACAACATGAAGAGTATCTCTCCTCTAGGTTGTTGCATTGATGTTATTATGAAAACACCAACTCTTCGATTGCAACACAAATAAGTTGAGCTTCTCGTTCCACCTGGAAAAACATGTTTGACAAGTGAAAGCATTGATTCTGTGTTCAATCAATGCACATAATCTCAGGGCAGAGACTTGGTGTGGGCTCACAGTGCAGGTTACCTGGCCTTTTGATCAATTTTGATCACTCTTAACCTTTCATCTAGTATGCCTAATAAAAAACATTAAGACTTGCTCTTAATATGGATCTGTACATTAAATATCTCAATAATTTTTGTGGGTGTAATGACATATACAAGAGCGTGGAGCACCGAAACACTGTTACCTTCAGCCGAAATACAATTCACTGCTTCGTCATTATCTTCTCAACTCCACAAGGGTAAGAATTAGATCAATGAAATTCATATTCGAGTTTAAGTTATTTTTGTTTCTCCTCGACTATGAAACAAAGTACTAGGATATAGATTTTTTTTTTGTTAGGTCAACATCTATTCTACTATGTTCAAAAATTAGGTCGAACAACGCCTATTGTATTGTGTTCGAATATGAATTTTCCAGCGTTTGAATGCAGTTCGGCTTTCAGGGCCAAACCAGCAAGCATCGTGTTCAACGAATGACCTACGATTAGATTCATGTACTCTTTTAATTTGTAATTATCTCCAAGTTTGGCCATCTGATAAGCTACCTCCATTAGAACTAATATATCCATAATGTGCTTAGGCAAGATATGAGGAGATGAAGTTTTCCCATAGACAATATCTAATTTCGGACATGTTTTAGTTACTAGTCTTTGATTAGTTTTAGCACATTTAGGGCTTTCTTAAAGAATATCGGGCAAACTTTCTCAAAGACAAGCACACAAAGAGGAGATAAGAAAACCTCATGGATATATTCATAATGCTCAAAATACTTATATCTTCACAACTCATGATAGTGAAATGAAAGAGGTGGAAGAGAAGGATTCTGTATATCACCCATATATGTGAAGGCACTTGTGGCGCATAACGCATCCAATAAAAATGCTTCCATGTGAGATTCAAGGGATTTTAAATTTGGGTTGTCCGAACATTTCTAGGCATACACGTTCAAATTGATTGAGAATATTTCATTTCTTCCTAGTTAAATGCATCCCCGCTTGTTCAACACTTAATGTGCCAAGGGAAACCAAAGCTCGTGTAGGTAAGAGTAGCCCTTTCTTCCATATAAACTGATTGCAAGCATGACCACATTCATCACTGGCTCTTGCAAGTTAGAGGTTGGATAGTGAGAGGTTGAATAAAAAATTCATGGGTGTTTTCGAAATGTTCCCTCTTCCCACTAGCTCTCTATTACTTTCAATGGGTCAGGCTTGGAGGAAAATCCCTACAAAAATTATGTGTCAAACATTATCTCAGGGGATGGAATCTTGTAAATGATCTTGAGAGTGCGCATGGCATATTACTCAATCCTTGTCCAATTATCCAAATATATGTTCATTTCCTTGGTGTTTTCCCTTTTAATGAACCACTACACCACCTATTAATCCATAATTTTTGTCTTTAGTTTTGTCATTTTTGTAAAACATCATTTAGGTGTTGATCTCCAAGCCCATACCTCTAAGCCAGAATCCGAGCTCAAGAGTCCTACCTCCATTTTTTAAAGCACTCACACTAAATGCCAAGGGGGAAGTCCAATGAATGTGGTATGCTCAACGTGTTGGTTCAATGCACATATACCTATATTTAAAACTCCATTCATGTGGGATAATTCCCATGATGTAAACAAAATGCATCATGCATACAAATACCAACAGTGACAAGCATGTTGGGTAAAATTAATCTTGATCGCACTAAAGGAGATCCCATGGGCCATGGAACTCAGTGCAACTATAACAGTTCTCCCAAGTGTTATATAAGCACTAAACCAACAATGTTTTATAGCTTTATTCTAGTGAAAGGAGACGAGAAAATTATTTGAGAAGGATAAATGCTCGCAACGCCCAAGGAAGATCCTACTAAATTCTTATGTGCTACTTGTCATATGTCATATAGTGCACTGACCAACTGTGAAGGTGCAAACTAAGATGTAAGTCAAATGTCAAAGGAAAATACTTAGACCTGTCAACTGTCAAACCAAAGCGTCCAAGTGTAGATGTTAAAAGCATCCTGATACCTTATTGAGTGTCATGAATAAATGTTACAGACGAACCATTTTGAGATGAAGTGATGAGTAGCAGCTGCATTTGTTTATTATGAAGATCGCTTGGATGCTAAATTGGAGAATTTACAATGAAGGAATGGTCATATTGGAATGACCTTAGAGAAAAAGCGAGTTGGAGATCCTGTAAATTGATTATCAAGGAAAACGATTGAGAACTTATTGGACTTGAATATTGGTGATCATTTGAAGGTCACCTTATGCACTAGTGTAAAAGTTCAAAAAAAAACTCTAGAAACCTTTTCTTGACCATCATGCTAGCATTTACAGAGTGGAAACCACAGAGTGGATGTTGACATATTAATCACTGGAACAGGAAATGGAGTAACAATTATGGGTGTTAGTTGATATTTGAAAGGAAAAATCCAAACAAGAAGAGTAGTGGCGTGGAGCTAACCAAGAAAAACATAGTGTCGAGCAGAAGGCTAGACCCTCTCAAAATTCAAGACATTGGTGCAGGTTTTGTTGCATATAATTTGGAAGAAGACATACTTGGTGAAGTCATATGGATTTCTAATGATGAAGTTGTTGAGATGGTAAAGCAATTGGAATTCTAAAAAGGATTGATGGTTGAAATTTCATAAAGATATTCAGAAAGTATGGATGTAGTTAAAGGCAAAGTCATGCACATGGGAATTTAACATGGAATTAATGGCAAATTTAGGCTAGGGTTATGACATTCACACATAGATAATGCCAATAAATAGTCCATGATTGCTAATGACAACAACAACCCAATTACCAATGACAATAACAAACCACTTACAAATGTAAGTAATATAAATGTAGCTAATAATAATAGAAATGATATATAACGATAATGGAGTAGTCTAACGCTTCAACGATTTCACCCGGTGTTGGACTACTATGTTAACCGACGTCATTAACGCTCAAGGCCATTGTTAGTGGTTTTGTCATTCAGCCACTTGCAAGGTTGAGGCCGTCTCTACCCTTGAGGTGACCGATGACCTTAATGTCCTCTTTTCTTGTCGTGCCTAATGAAAAAAAAATTCTTTCTGTAACCTTACCGCCATTTCAATACCTAATCTTTAGGTCTCCGTATTTTGCAAACGTTGTCTAAATGAATATTCATCTTTCTCTGCTTTTAAGTTAAAGAGTTTGGGAGAGATGTTAGATACATGACTGAAGGAGTAAGAGTATAGTATGGAGATCAGACGAAGGAAGTGACGTTTTCAAGTTGTTAGTCATCTCCTAGACTTGCAGGCAACCTTGAGGTGTTTACTACAACAGATTGTAGCATCCTGGGATAGACTTACCTCTGGTGGTGCGACCCAAGCGAGGTTGGACTCTGCAGCAGCTCTGGCAGAGTGGGTGCAGTCTGAGCGATGTTGGAGCAGTCTAACGCTTGGAGGGAGTCGAGTTCATAACAGACGAGGAGCAGAGTGGGAAGGGTGGAGGAGTCACCAACCAGGAGTATAGGATTAAATGCAAGGGGTAGTAGGACGTCCAGGTAGAGGCGACAAGGATTAGGATCTTGTGGGATCGATGAATGGGGCTCACCTGAGACCCAGAGAGGCATTGCCGGAGGAGATCACAGCCGTTCACAGAGTAGTCTAATGCCGAAAAAATCACCGAAGAGTTAGACTACTTCTAATGATAATTACATCCATGGCAAAATTAAACAAAAATGAACAAAATTACACTATTAACCATTTATTTTAGCATAGTTTATAGAAACAATGCAACACATTTTTTCTGTCATGATTCTTAT
>LPNX010184268.1:103667-146506 GCA_001517045.1 Pseudotsuga menziesii
ACTCTTCGATTTATTTTACAAAAAAAATAAAAATATATATACAACCTTTTGACATAATGAAAATAATAATAAAAAATACAGGAATTGACTTAATATAAAAGTACTAATAGAGAAATATATTAAGCCTCGTGCTCTTAAACAAAAATTCATTAACATATAGACCTATACCCATAAATAGAAAATATTGTATTCTTAAACAAGCTTCAATTTCCATTAATGTGAGCTAAGCTTTATCTCTGGCATTCTTTTATATAAAATTCCATTCTCACTATTCATGAAACCTAGTTTTTGCATATCTCTTGCATCCTTTTATATAAAATTCTATTCTCACTATTCATGAAACCTATCACATTCCCTGGCATCCTTGTATATAAAATTCCATTTCACAATTCATGAAATTGAGTTTTTACTGAAACAAACATCTCTTATTGAACAATGAATCTCAAACAATTAACATAAATTTGTCTATGGTTGTTGTTGTGTCTGTGGCCATGGTAGGAAGGTAGACATAATGACCATAGTATGTGAGAGTTTGTTTCTTGTTGTGGGATAAAATATATGTATAAAACAAAAATAGCATATTACAAGTCATCTATATTAACCTAGACTAACCAGCATAGCCTGCAACAACCTAATGAAAATATAGCAATATACTACCTACACCTGTTCAATACGTCTTGTACTGGTCCAATAACTATAGAATTAGAATTTCTTTTAGATTCATATGTTCATTATGGAGCTGGTTTAATCAGAGTCCCAAATACAAAGTTCAAACAACATATACAACTGTGCTGATGCATAAAAAGCATCAGAGTCCCAAATACAAAGTTCAAACAACATATACAACTGTGCCTATGCATAAAAAGAAGGAAGGGGTTTTGTGAACTGTGCTGATGAATAAAAAATTGAATGTACATTTGAAACCCAAAGAGAAGGTATCATTTAAGGCAGAGAGGACATATCAGATATAAAATCTCAAAAAGACTTATCAGAGGTTGCAAAGCACAATAGTAATACATATTGTGCATGTGTGAGAAGAAATAAACATGTCTAAAAAACTATCCCATTCAGTAAAATATCACTCTGTAATATGAAAATATCACTCTATAATATGTAATGTAGACTTTAAAGTAATAGTTGGTGAGACTAATACCCATTTTGCATGTTTCCCTGGAGGATTCTCATAATGATTGATGATCGTCCAGCTGAGCTGACCTCCAAAACGAGTAGAGCAATAAGAATTACAATTACTTGAAAGCAGCTGATAAACCATAAGAATTACTTGACAGCAGAGCATAGCTGATAAACCATAAGAACTACTTGACATCATTTACATATGGCAGAGCTGAGCAGAGCAATCAGATCTTCTCTCATATGGCAGAACAGAGCAGACAGTGTTGCTGCTGTTGAATGAATGCACATGTTTCTATCTCTGATGGGAATATGGGGCATCAAAAGAAACACTAAAACCATTGATATGATGCATCTAGAAAGCAGAACAATCAAATCTTTCTCTCATATGGCAGAGAAGAGCAGACAATGTGGGGCCATTAATCAAAACACTAAAACAATGGCAGAGCAGACATTGCTACTGTTGTTGAATGAAACAATAAAACCATTTCATACTCCACACCACATACACATTGATCTGATCCATCTAGAAAGCACGAAATGAAATGAAAAGACAAGCAATCAAAATTTCCATGGCCATGGAAAGAGGAGAAGTTGCGGAAATGCCTGCCAGAAATTGCAGAATGCAGAAATGCAAGAAAGCCGAAATGCTAGAAATTGCAGAATGTGGAAATGCCAGAAAGCCGAAATGTAAGAAATTGCAGAATGTGGAAATGCCTGAAGCAGAAATACGGAAATGCTTGATGCCCTTGGTGTAGCAGATACAATACAGTGGAGATGCATGTGCTAATGGTCGTTTTAGAAGAAGATTGTGAGAAAGCAAGAAAAGCTTAGAAAGGAAACAAGAAAAAGCTTAAAGAGGAGAAAGCAACATAAAAGAAAACAAGAAAAATCTTAAAGAAGGGGAAAACAACATAAACTTTCAAAAAAACACACAAAGAAAAATGTGCTTTGCTTTTTCTAAGTGGAAAATTTTGGGAATCTTTATTTATTGAAATATAGATTATATATTTTGTTTTAATTTATTGAAATTTAGATTATACATTTTTGTTAAAATACAAATTGTCAAATTGTTTTTTCTCCAAATGTAACTGTAGAATTTCTCTATAAAAATGGTGTCCATTGGCCAAAACAAAAATATATAAAAGCAATTATTATGTTTATAAAAATCATGTAATAAAAGAATAAAAATGATGTCCATTAACCAAAACAAAAAGATATAAAATCAATTATTAATCATGTAATAAAAGAATAAAAATGATGTCCATTAACCAAAACAAAAAGATATAAAATCAATTATTAATCATGTAATAAAAGAATAAAAGGGATGTCCATTAACCAAAACGAAAAGATATAAAATCAATTATTATGTTTATAAAACTCATGTAATAAAAGAAGATATAAAACGTATTTTTAATATTTTAAATAAAATTATAATGCATATATATTTTATTATTTATTGATATAGTATTTGTAATATTGAGTATTGAAGTCAAAACTTTCATTCTCTAACAATACAATTTGCAAAATTACAAAAATATTTTAAGATTATTTGTGCTAACACGCCTTAATGTAATATAGAGGTAGCCCATAGAGTAAGATGTCCATTCGAGATTACAATTACTTAAATATTTTGAGATAAGATTATGGTGTTGAGACAAGATACGAGGAGCTGAAGTTTTCCCATATACAAGATCTAATTTCGGACTTGTTTTAGTTACTTGTCTTTGATTAGTTTTAGCACATCCAGGGATTTCTCAAATAATATCAGTCAAAGTTTCTCGAAGACAAGCTCACAAAGAGGAGCTAAGAAAACCACATGGATATATTCATAATGCTCTGAATACTTATATCTTCACAACTCATGATAGTGAATCAAAAGAGGTGGAAGAGAAGGATTCTAGACATCACCCATATATGTGAAGGCACTTATGGCGCAAACCACATCCAATAAAAATGCTTCCATGTGAGATTCAAGGAACAATGGGAGACAATGCCATCAAATAAAGATAAGAATATAAATCATTTCAATATTTTTAATCAAACACCAATGGATGAAATAAATACATTGAAAGGCGCTTCATCCTTAAAAGTATGCGACAAAACTGCAAATGAAGAATCCTTGACTAATCAGATTGAATTAAGTAAGTTGTCAGTAGTTTCCACTACGTATAAGAAGATCATAATAAATGTAATTGGATATCCAACCATGTTTTAAAATCCATCGATTAGCACTAAATAATCTATATCTCATATATTAATCAGTGCCATACCCAAGTATGCAAAAATACCAGGGTTCTACATGTCAACACAAGTTCATCATGAAGATATCATATTGTAAACTCGAAAAAATACTTCTTATAGTCATTATGGTTTATCTACATAATTATATGCATGAAGAAATTTGAATAGAAATGTGACCAACTATTTCAAGAATTATTAAACCATGGTACTATTATTTGTGGCAAGAATTCCCTTGTCAACATCAATCATACCTATTGTAATACCCCCATGACATTACTTTTATTTTCATATTTTGAAAAGTTATTTTTATTATGTAATGAGTTATGAAACTCAAAATACTCAAATGACATTGCACAACAAACCAATTTTTTTATTTAATTATTATATAAAAGAAAATGACTCTTGGATAATTCAGCTACATGAGGGGACACCACCATGGCACAAAGGAACATGTGTAAGCAAGCTAGGGAGATATGTACCAATCAAATCCAATCTAAAACTCAACAACCAGACAAGATCCTAAATCATAGGGATTTAAGGATTGGTTGGAGATTTGATTGGGATGGCATAAGACTTGGAAAAAAACTATATATATGAGTGCACTGGAATAGCACGGGAGCTAAGAAAACCACATGGATATATTCATAATGCTCTGAATACTTATATCTTCACAACTCATGATAGTGAATTGAAAGAGGTGGAAGAGAAGGATTCTAGATATCACCCATATATGTGAAGGCACTTATGGCGCAGACCGCATCCAATAAAAATGCTTCAATGTGAGATTCAAGGGATTTTGAATTTGAATTCTCCGAACATTTTTTGGCATACACATTCATCTTGTTTGACAATATTTCATTTCTTCCTAGTTAAATGCATCCCCCCTTGTTCAACACTTAATTTGCCAAGGGAAACCAAAGCTCTTGTAGTTAAGAGTAGTCCTTTCTTCCATATAAACTGATTGCCAGCATGACCACATTCCTCATAGGCTCTTGCAAGTTAGAGGTTGAATAAAAAATTCATGGTCGTTTTCGAAATGTTCCCTCTTCCAACCAGCTCTTTATTATTTTCACTAGGTCATGCTTGTAGGAAAATCCCTACAAAAATTATGTGTCCAACATTATCTTAGGGGATGGAATCTTGTAAATGGTCTTGAGAGTGTGCAGGGCATATTACTCAATCCTTGTCCAATTATCCAAATATATGTTCATTTCCTTGGTGTTTTCCCTTTTATTGAACCACTACACCACATCTGAATAGGGGAGAACAACCTATGGTTAGGTTTCAATTATGCGTAGCCGAGTAAGTTGTACCTTGTAGTTCATATTGATTGAATCAATTGTTTCCTTCGAAAGTGTGTCAAAAGGAAATTCTTGTGATGGATGTGCTCGCTGATATGTTTCGAAAACATTGTCAAATGTCTGATCAAATGGAATGCCAATGTTGGGAGATGTGTGATTGAAAGCTTGATTAGATTCATGTGTGGAAGGTTTTTTAGCTTCTTTCTTTTAGACATGCTTCCCTTCTTTGGGGTCGTTTTTCCAAATATGTGCTTCCACAAACACCATACAAGAAATTGTTAATCATTATTCAAGAAACTAATCATGCATTTAAAGTTTGTTACAAATACAAGTTCAAAGGATTCTTTCAATATCGAAATACACCTTTCAACTCAAAATCTTATTGTTTTCAATGAAAGAAAAACTAATCCAAGAGATTGTTCATGCTCGTTGTTGTGATCTTGTATTCTCTTCCACTATTTAGTAAGATAAGTTAAGAAACACAATTCCAGCTGCAAACAACAAACACCAAGCCAGGAAGGGTAGACTTCATGATACTCTAATCTTGAGAAAAGTGAGTGAAGCCAATGCTTCATTGTATTCATTTTGTTATTAAGATGTTATTCAATGATCTTGGCTCTCACCCAGCGATCGATCTTTAGCTTCCTCGGGAAATAATGACTTGAATTAAGAGACCCCAACTGCCAACTTTGGAACTAGAGATCTCTATGCAACCCTATATGAGTTGAATTTTTTCATCTTGGCAAATGAAATTGATTTGATGGATAAATATAGGGCTCGATATTTCGAAGACTCTACCGTTATAGAGAGAAACAATTGCTCTATGAATGGGTAGGGGCCCACCCAAGATAATAAGGTGGCCAATAAGGTAAAAGTAGTACAGAATCCAAAACGAACTTCGAGAGGATGCATGCAGCACAAGCATGCTTGACTAATTAGACAAGGTAAATATTAGGTTTAAGAGGGGAAAGGGAGAGCTAACACCGAAAATTAACTCAAAGAGGAACAAAGTATAGTTTTAGAGAGGAAAAGGTGGTGCCCAATAAAAAACAGGATTCATAGGTTTGCCAAAATTTTACGCCAACAAAAGAGGTTGACAATGAGAGGGAAAGCCACCAATTTAATTAGGACTTTAAGATCTTACCTTGTAGGTGATTAGAGTACTTCAATCAGGGTTTAGATCATGTTTTACTAACAAAATAAATGAGGCAAAAGAGCCAACTAACTAAGCTTAATTAACCAATAATTCCTTTAATGAGCTAGGAACCCTTGTGCTTGAAAAGAAAGAGAGCTAAAACCCTTGTGCTAGAAATAAAAAGGGAACAAGGAAGAGAACTAACTTTGACTTCACCGTTTTAGATGTTGAATCTCCTTGGGTTCAAGTAGAGAGTTGAAATCCTCCAGGAGTGATCCATGGCACATAACTACACATTGATCATCTCCAAATTAATGTAAGAGAAGTCTTATCCATTTGTTTAGGGATACCTAAAAAATGGCCTCGGAGAAAAAAATGCATAGAGCAAACCTTCTTCAATCGATTAAAAATAAATTGAACTCCTTTCTAAACAACAAACATAGGAACCAATTTTAGTTCAATTCTAATATACTTTAGAAGATAAAATGGATCAAGCCACTTTTTGGGTGTTTGTTAAGGAAGTTAAATAAATTTATTTATTTATTCCTCAAAGAGTGAAAAGTGGGTCTCTATACCTTGCATTGTTGTTATTGTTTTAATCATTTTTTTATTAAATGGCTAGAAATTAGTTAGAAGTTGAGCTACGAGTTATAGAAAGGTTAGTTTTTTCACTCACTCATCATGGTTGAATAATGAGAATGTGTCCATTGTATTTTCAACATTTTCTCTATATATGTAGCAAACAAGAGACCCCATTCTCTATTATCAATATTACATCTACATGCTTCACTAGTCAATTTCGGGCTAGCCAAACAATAGACAATAAACAAGAGCTTTCCCAAAGTCATTCTCAATGCTCTAGCTTTCATGCTAGTCATATAAATAATTTTTATAAGTAAAATTGTTCGGGTAAATGAAAAGATGTAGGGTGAATAATGTGATGAACGAAGGCAAGAAGAAACAATTATAAAAGGTCAACATTGAGCTTAATGGCTAGGCTACCAAATTGTTGTTATTGAGAGCTTACTTGGTGTCAATGAATACTCAGGTCATGACTGCGTGGTTCTATTTGGTAGCATCACATCTCTTTAGTTGGTTTTATGGAGCCGTGAGCAGGTCCTCCCTATATTTGTAAAGACATCATTCAAATTATCAAATATATGTATTTATAAATAATATCCAACATGTATGGTTTTAACCTTACATACAATGAATTAATGGTCATATTGGAATGACCTCAGAGAAGAAGCGAGTTGGAGATCCTACAAATTGAGTATGAAGGAAAACGACTGAGAACTTACTGGACTTGGATATTGGTGATCACTTGAATTTAAATTTAAATTTTTTATCTATAAACATTTTCTTGACCATCATGCTAGTGTTTACAGAGTGGAAACCATAGAGGGGATGTTGACATATTGATTGATGGAACAAGAACTGGAGTGACAATTATGGGTGTTAGTTGATATTTGAAAGGACAAATCCAGGCAAGAATATTATTGGCGTGGATCTAATGAAGAATAGCATAGTGTCCAACAAAAGGATAGACCCTCTCAAAATCCAAGAGATTGGTTCAGGTTTTGTTCCATATAATTTGGATGAAGACATAATTCATTAAGTCATACATATTTCAAATGATGAAGCTGTTGAGATGGTAAAGCAATTTCCATTCTAAAAAGGATTTATGGTTGAAATTTCATTAAGATATTCAGAAAGTATGCAAGAACACATTCTATTTTGACTTCAAACTAATTTGTATTAAATCTTGTAAAGAAGGTTTGAAGAATGGCCAAAAGCACAGAACTTCGAAGCCCCTTCATTTAAAAAGTCGTCTTATGAAGACAAGCTTGGAGACAATCTATTATGTTGCCTACAACAAAGAGAAGCAAAAATGAACTGACTGTCCTAGTGTTTGTTCCAGAAAGAAAATCAATGTCGAGTTCAGATGTGATGGTTCTTTATATGCTTATGTGGAGATCTATAGTTTCAGCGGTTTCACAAAGATCTTAGTCAAAGCATAGCTAGAAAAATATAACAAAAAGGCAGAAAAATTAGCAACAAGGATAAGTTAAAATCCCTTATTTTTAGATCGAAACTGAGGATAAATGAGTCTGAGATTCCAAGGAAAACTAATCCACCTTTCTAGGCAGAGGAATAGTAGGAAAAGTATTATGCTCAAAACTTGGCTGTGTTAAGGAATTCATTCCATATTTTATGGCAATTGTAGATCGCATACCAATATCCAAAGAATGAAGAGTCGACATTTTGAAGATCAAATGGGGTAATTGAACTCAACATTTGATGATTAGATCAGTAGTCAAAGAATAATTCTAGATTTGAGGGCACTTGATTCTAGAAATTCTAGATCTCTTGAAACTAATTCAAGATTCACCTTGTGATTTTTCTACTTTATTAATTTCTATAAAGTTTAGCATTTTTGTTGTAATGAGGGTTTAGTTAGAGGCATGAGAGAGAGTTGAGGTGAAAAAATACTTGTATGAATCAGTGTAAACTTGTGGGAATGTAATTTCCTTTAATTAAATATTTCTTAGAGCTTGATATTAGATTGTAAGTCTCTTCATTCTTCATTGTCTATCTTCTTACTTGAATGAATGTAAATTGTTGAGTTTCAATAATTTCTCACAGGTTATAGATTCTTGAGCAGCAAATTATTTGTTGCCATTTCCCATTTTCTATGTTTTTCTCAAGTATTCCCATTAATTTGTAGAAGGTACGTTAGTTTATTTAATGTTCCATCCCATGAATATTCATACATGATCTGTTAGAGATGTATGTATGTTCATGTTGGTTTCCTTTTCTTTGATATTTCATTATTCCCATTGCTTTTATATAATATTAACCTTGATCGTCTTTGATTTATATGATGTCTATAAAGGGTGTCCATGCCCAATTATCTTTCACCATTTCCTTTCTTGTTCGCCCTACTTGATCCACTACCTCAATTAAACAATCAAATCCTCTTTTAAGATGTGTTGATCAAACTCTTATGGTAGTCCTTGAGCATACTCCAGTGCAAACATCTTCTAGTGTCGTTGTTGGGGAGAGAAGGAACAAAGACATACTTCCTTGGCCTATAAAACAACGAATAGATCCATTCTTTGATGGTGAACAAGGAGTGGTTACATAGTTTGGACTACAATTTTTCATTGGGTGACTCCACGAAGGAAGAATCTATTGACAATCTCGGTTTTTTTATTCCTCAAAATATGAATGGCAAGTTTAGTTGTTGATCTAGTTTCTTCATCAAATAAGATGACAGATTTTGTGGCAGACTCTGTTTTTTTCAAGGTTTAAAGAAATTAACAGGCATGATATCCTTCAACTATGTCTTCTTATTTGAATTCTTATAACATTTTTTTTTTGTACTGGGGGAATCGGTAACTGGGCGGTTCTGGTACTCGTGTGACACGGGGTCCATTCCCGTCGGCTGCCACTATAACCCCAGGTGCGTCCACACAGCCCGCAAGCATGGGGCACGGATAAGTCTAGGTGAGATTTGAACTTGAGACCTCCTTTACAACATTCCTTCATTGACACGGCACTTGCCAGTCAGTCTACACCCATGCGGGAATTCTTATAACATTTTTGATGGACAAGATATATTTAGTTGTTTATAACAAAAGCTTCTAGAGGAGCTTGCAAAAGAATATGAAATTTTGTTACTTCAAAAAAAATTCCATATTTCTTCTTGGCATAGTAGCACTTTTAAAATTTTTTATGATGATCAACATGAATAAATTCTCCATTATGGAAAAAGTGTGGATGCATTTTTCATTGATCCAAATGTTTCTAGCAGTTTTGGTTATGATGCAAATGATTTTCTGAAAACTATTAAAGATCAATCTATCCATGATACTTATCTTGACAATGACAAGGACCAGTTCAGGGCAGCACAGATGGAACTCCTTAGTAGTAATCCAACATATGATATTTTTGAATCCGAGTCACAGGAGGAGCGTTTGAGCATGTTATCTTTCTAACCAAACTTTGACCAACAGACTGTAGATATCAATGAGCCCTTAATTTACAGTCTTGAACGAGAAGCTGAAATCAGAAGCCATGGAGCAGTGGGAGATGAAAATACACAAAAATAGATTGTTTCTTTTGAACAACAAAAAGATATAGTTTCCCATGATTTCTATGAACTTCAATTTATAATGATTTTCCATTGTCTAGAATTTTATTTTTTCCCATTAATGGCATGGAGTAAATTTAGTGTATGATACAGTTGTTGGCATGGTTATAGTGGAAATCTGATATTACTTGATTAAATACTTGAGTTGGTTAGATTAGGTGTTGTATATAAATAATCTTTCCATGCAAGAATTTAGCTCCAATTTAAGTTTGTTGCTATATGTTTTTCAGTGTGTCAATATTTCCAGTTTTCAATAAGGAGCAATAGTGATCTCCATGCATGAAATTGGGTACAATTAAATCGAAACAAAACATAGTGGAGAATGGTACTCCTATTTTCAGGTTTTAGTTGCAGGAAAGGTTGGTTTGTATTATGTGGTTGGTTTCATGTTGAAGAGTGTTTTTCTCCATATGAGCAAAATCAGTTGCAGGGAAGGAGGTTGCACAGATGGACAAGAAAGGCATTTGGTTTGTTGGTTCTTGTATCCTTGCAAGGAGGACTCCATCCCCAACCGTAGCTAGATGTTGGTACCAGATTCTGCCTCATCAAAATTTTCAGCGTCAAGCAATAAAATAGATGGATTTTCAAAAAGTGTTCACCATGGGAAATTCTAGAAGCTTGTAATGGACTTGCTACTTGAATCTTGACATCCTACATTCTAATTTTGCATTGGCTTCGATGTTTGTCTAGGATTTGGTCATCTTCCCATCAAATCCAAAGTAATTCCATCAATTTTGTTGACCTTTCATCAAGTTTGTGTCAATTTCGCTAAATTGTTTCCAAGCCTCTAATCTTTGCTCAAATTTTGTCAAATCCCATCACTACCAAATCTTAGCTTGGTAAGTCTCATTATGTCTTTATTTTTCAAAATTCAAAGTCTCACTTATTTTTCCCTTCTCCATTTGAAGTTTCAAAAGTTGCCTTTTTAAGTTTTACCAAATCTCACTTAAATTAAAGAATATATTATTTTATTTTAAAGATAAACTCTTTTTAAAGATTATTATTATGATTTCATATTTAATATAAAAAAATTGAGTGGCAATATTTTACCCAACCCAAACTCCAAAGTCTAAATTGAAGGTCTAGTTCATATGTCACGATATTAGTACAAAATAAAAGGATTTTTATTACTACTTTTTAATTTGCATCTGCCATCATTTATTTTATTATTTTCTCTTTGAAATGTTTGGTAAATTGGGTTAGGTTTTGTTTACGATTCAAACAAAGTTATGTCAAACAAAAAATATATGGTTTGGACATCGTCCTTCACCGTTTGGTTATTTCTCCACAAGTCAAATAAAAAATGGCATTCTATATGTCAAACCCAAGCTTTATTTTAAATCCATAATTTTCGTCTTTAGTTTTGTCATTTTTGTAAAACTTCATTTGGGTGTTGATCTCCAAGCCCATACCTCTAAGCCAGAATCCGAGCTCAAGAGTCCTACCTCCATTTTTCAAAGCACTCACACTAAATGCCAAGGGGGAAGTCCAATGAATGTGGTATGCTCAACATGTTGGTTCAATGCACATATAGCTATGTTTAAAACTCCATTCATGTGGGATAATTCCCATGATGTAAACAAAATGCATCATGCATTCAAATACCAACAGTGTCAAGTATGCTGGGTAAAAGTATTCTTGATGGCACTAAAGGAGATCCCATGGACCATGGAACTTAACACAACTATAACAGTTCTCCCTAGTGTTATATAAGCACTAAACCAACAATGTTTTATAGCTTAATTCTAGTGAAAGGAGACGATAAAAGCATTTGATATGGATAAACGCTCACATCACCCAAGGAAGATCCTACTAAATTCTTATGCGCTACTTGTCATATGTCATATAGTGCACTGGCCAACTGTGAAGGTGCAAACTAAGATGTAAGTCAAGTGTCAAAGGAAGATACTTAGACCTGTCAACTACCAAGTCGAGGCATCCATGTGTAGATGTTAAAAGCATCCTTATACCTTATCAAGTATCATGAATAAATCTTACAAAGGAACTAATTTGAGATGAAGTGATGAGTAGCAGCTGCATTTGTTTATTATGAAGAACACTTGGATGCTAAATTAGAGAATTTACAATGAAGGAGTGGTCATATTGGAATGACCTAGAGAAGAAGCGAGTTGGAGATTCTGCAAATTGATTATCAAGGAAAACGATTGAGAACTTACTGGACTTGAATATTGGTGATCATTTGAAGGTCACCTTATGCACTAGTGTAAAAGTTCAAAAAAAATCTCTAGAAACCTTTTCTTGACCATCATGCTAGTGTTTACAGAGTGGAAACCACGGAGGGGATGCTGACATATTAATCACCGGAACAAGAAATGGAGTAACAATTATGGGTTTTAGTTGATATTTGAAAGGAAAAATCCAGACAAGAAGAGTAGTGGCATGGAGCTAACCAAGAATAACATAGTGTCGAGCAGAAGGCTAGACCCTCTCAAAATTCAAACATTGGTGTAAGTTTTGTTCCATATAATTTGGATGAAGACATACTTGATGAAGTCATATGGATTTCTAATGATGATGTTTTTTAGATGGTAAAGCAATTGGAATTCTAAAAAGGATTGATGGTTTAAATTTCATAAAGATATTCAGAAAGTATGGATGTAGTTAAAGGCAAAGTCATGCACATGGGCATCTAACATGGAATTAATGGAAAATTTAGGCTAGGGTTATGAGATTCACACATAAATAATGCCAATAAATAGTCCATGATTGCTAATGACAACAACAACCCAATTACCAATGACAATAACAAACCACTTACAAATGTAAGCAATAGAAATGTAGCTAATAATAATAGAAATGATATATAATGATAATGGAGTACTCTAATACTTTGACGATTTCACCCGGCGTTGTACTACTCCTTTAACCGACGCTGTTAACGCTCAAGGCCATTGTTGTTGGTTTTTTCATTCATCCACCTGTAAGGTCGAGGTTGTCTCTACGCTTGAGGTGACCGATGACCTTAATGTCCTCTTTTCTTGTCGGGCCTAAAGAAAAACAAATATTCTTTCTGTGACCTTACCGCCATTTCAATACCTAATCTTTAGGTCTCGGTATTCTGCAAACATTGTCTAAATGAATATTCACCTTTCTCTGCTTTTAAGTTAAAGAGTTTGGGAGAGATGTTAGATACATGACTGAAGGAGTAAGAGTATAGTATGGAGATCAGACAGAGGAAGTGATGTTTTCAAGTTGTTAGTAAGGAAGTGATGTTTTCAAGTTGTTAGTCATCTCCTAGACTTGCAGGAAACCTTGAGGTGTTGACTACAACAGATCATAGCATCATGCGATGGACTTACCTCTGGTCGTGCGACCCAAGCGAGGTTGGACTCTGCAGCAGCTCTGGCAGAGTGGGTGCAGTCCGAGCGATGTTGGAGCAGTCTAACGCTTGGAGGGAGTCAAGTTCACAACGGACGGAGAGCATAGTGGGGAGGGTGGAGGAGTCACCAACCAAGAGTATATGATTAAATGCAAGGGATAGTAGGACGTCTAGGAAGAGGCGACAGGGATCGAGATCTTGTGGGACCGAGGAATGGGGCTCACCCGAGACCGAGAGGGGCATTGCCGGAGGAGAGCGCAACCGTTAACAAAGTATTCTAATGTTGGGTAAAATTGTTGAAGAGTTAGACTACTCCTAATGATAATTACATCCATGACAAAATTAAACAAAAATGAACAAAATTACACTATTAACCATTTATTTTAGCATAGTTTATAGAAACAATGCAACACATTTTTTCTGTCATGATTCTTATAAACATAGTAATTGATTTTTATATGTTCTTATTTTGGCCAATGGACACCATTTATATAGAGACATTCCACAATGCTTCCTTTTGCACTTGTAAAAAACACAATTTCACTAACAAAATATATAATCTAAATTTCAATAAATTAAAACAAAATATATAATCTATATTTGAATAAATTGAAATTCCAAAATGTTTCCATTAGCACCACCTCTCAAAACGCACAATTTGAGAGGATGTATTTTCACAAAGGAGTAGTCTACCAAGTCGACGTTTTGTGTCGAAACTCGGTCACCTCGGTCACCGTCAAACTCGGTCATCGTTAATTCTTTCCGGTTGAAAGATTTCCGACCATCACCCTCACCGTCCACATTGGCCGTAAGGAAAAAGGACTCGAGTTTGGAGGGCCCTATGCCACCAACTCCATCCCATTCGAAACCCAAAGCTCTGCTCCCCTGTTCAAACAAAGCTAATACCATAAAAAGATAACGCTAATTCCAAAATGAAGAAATTTGACAGTGAAGAAAGCTAATTCCAAAATGAACAAAGCTAATTCCAAAATGAAGAAATTTGACAGTGAAAGTACAACTAATACCATAAAAAGATAACGCTCCGTAGCCGGTGTCAACAATATTGATAAGAGAAGAGATAAGGTTGATGGCGTAAAGGCTTACATATCAATTTAGTCATCTAAGTTATAATCTACAAAATTGTTGAGTTGTAATCTACAAAATTGTTGAGGAATTTTTTTTAGGTAATCTACAAAATTGTTGAGTTGTAATATACAATAATCGTGTCTTGAATTTGTTATGTGATTGTTAGGTAATTATTAGATAATTATATGATGGCTTTCATTTGTGTTTTAATAGATTATTGTGACTTTTATACTATATTGTCTATAGTTCTTATTCAATTTTATTTTTAATATTTAGATTAATTACATTAGCCAGGAAAAACTTGTCATCCATTCAGTTACGAGCATTGAAATCAATGTCTATTGTTACAATTTTATAAGAAATTTCAATTCTAAAATTTTCAAAGCTAACAAGTCATCCCTCCTCTAAACCATCAGGCACGATTGTATGAACTCATGTTTGAATCCCTAACTCCCTCACTGCCTTGTAGTGCATGGAACAATCCATAAGTCCAATCAACTAATTCAACCATTATGTGAAGGATGCGTTTTTTTTTTACAGAAATGAACTCCTCTTGACTTGCGTTGTGTTTAAACCTCCAAGTAGCACTTAACATTATTCTTTTTCTCTTAAAGTGTTAGGTCTATTGTATGGTTAAGACAATGCCTCCCATTTTATAATTTTTTGAGTTGTGCTTATGTATCTTATGGGGAAAGTGTGATGGGATTTGTTCAAGAGAAAACTCTATATAATGTGAAAAGAATGGTAGGATCCCAGCTTTACCTCTGTAGGATCCCATGTAGGATTCATAACAAAAGTATCCAATGGTTTATTTCCAGTAATGGTTATGTTTGAGTATAATTGAGATTCTAATATTTTGCTTTATCGACACATTTTTCATTGTAAACTTCAAAGAGTAATAACTTTCACCCTTGGGAATATTTTGCAGGAATCGGTACAAAATGGACAAGCGATACAAATGGGAGATGATCATGGATCTTGAGGTGCAAGACATGAAAGGCATGATCATGTTTTCTAGTAAAGACTTAGTTTGGTCTGAAATTCATCGAGAAAACATGAGCATTGATTGCATGGATTTAGTTCCTTCACATAGAGTTGCAGACTTTATCAAAGGGGAGGAAGGAAATGGTAGTTTTGTACGAAAACATAATAAGAAACCAGCAAAAAGGGCCAGTGCTGCTTTGCAATATGAACTGTAAGAATTTCAAAAGTGCATTATGTATATGTTGGCAATGGAATTGCATTTTCCACTCGTATGTACTAACATCTCCAATTTTTTGGTCTAGTTATCATTGCTCATTTGGCCCATAGGACAAAAGAGGTCAACAGCCCACTAAACGTAGGACCTCATTTGTGCAGAAGAGGGGTTGTCAATGTCATTTCATTGTGAAGATGATGGTTGATAATCCCGATATAGCAATATTGACTTACAACATGTATGAACATGAGGATGGGGAAGGATGGCCTTGTCTTGGCCAACATGACACTTCAGGTGATGCACGGACCTTCCATAGGCCAAGGCTTTCAAGGGACATTGTAGCCTATGTAGAGAGATGTTTCTCTTTGGGAGTGCCCATTGATACAGTTTATAAAATCCACATCTAGAGACAAGTTGACATGGATGCTGTAACTCGGGATAGGGATTTCTTCCTATCCAGGAAGGATATTGTAAACATATACAATCGGTTGTCGAAGGGAAATTATCAACTCCACCAAAAGGATGAAATGATTGTAAATCTTTGGTATCACAAGCATCGTAAAGATTTCTTCTTTTACCAAAAGCCCAATGGTACAGAGGCCCCTTTTACAATGGGAATTCAAACAAAGTGGATGTTAGACACACTGGTGAAGTTATCCCATAATAGCTTAATAGCTATGGATTCTACATTCAGTACTAATACGTATGGGGTAAGTCAAATGTCAATTATTAATTCAACATACCTTCTTAAGTTGTATCCGTTCAATATTATTCATGAGTACTTATTTTTTACTTTATGTGTTCTTTGAATATGAAGTACCAACTATATACACTGGTAACATTTTATGAACAACAAAGTGGGGTGCCAGTTGCATGGGTGGTAGCATCACGTAACACATCAGAGGATATTGCACTGTGGTTGGAGCATCTCATGCACATGTGTCACCAAATCTATATTGATTGGAAAGTTAATGCCTTCATGGTTGATGATGCATTGGCTGAAATCAGTGCATTGAGGTAACTTCACTTTTGTTAGGTTTTATGAAACTTATGTTTATTATAAGAATGTCACACTAAAGTGCACTAATTATGGCAGGAAGATTATAGGGTGTGCTGTAATATTGTGTATTTGGCATGTTCGAAGGGCATGGTTAAAAAATGTGAATCGGCTAGCCACAAATACAAAAAAAGCGAACGAGATGTTTAGTGAGTTAGGTTGCATCATGAAAGACACTCTCAATGTTGAAGTGGATGATGCAATTGATACCTTTTTCAACAAATTTATAGAGGAACATAAGTTCTTAGACTATTTCCACAAGAACTGGGTTGCCGATGATAAGATTCGTAAGGGAACAAAATCTTAGTAGTGTTTTTCCTTTTTACATTTCATAAAGATCATATACTAGGACTAATTTGGTTCTTTGCATCTAGGGATGTGGACAAAAGGTTGCCGAGAGTTTCCATATATAAATCAAGAACCAATAATGCGGTTGAGTCATACCATTGCTACTTGAAGACACAATTTCTATCTGATCGAAGGAAGAAATGTGCTCGTAGAATGGATTGGTTGTTGTATGTTCTCCTAACAAGTGTTGAACCTTGTTATCGATTCAAGAAGATTTTGAAAAAAAGAGGACATATAAACAACTACAAGAAAGAAAAACACTTTGAATCATCAATGGAAAAACCAAGTAGAATTCCATAGAGTGATTGTTGTCCTCATGAGAGCACAACCAATGCTTACTAGATGAGAAGTCAAACAGATTGTGATAATACATATCTTGTCACTTGGTATCGTACGAATTTTATAGCATGTGAATGTCCATGGTCTACTCGAGACAACATTTGCAAGCATGCTATAAAGGTCAACTGGCTATATTTCCACTCAGGAAATTCAAATTCATTTCTTGGTCAAGATGCAGTGGCTAACACATTCAATGAACTTCTCGAAATAAGTATATAACCCCAGAACTGTGATGAAAATGCTGACATGACTCTTATTCCCAATGATATTGTTGATGTAGATGTCAAGGAACTTCATATGGCTAGAGAGGAGGTGCTTAGGAAACGACAGTTTCTTCTAAACACCCCCCCTACTACTTTGTGCAAGATGAACCGATTGAATCGTTTGCTTGATAATTTTTTGGATGATGATTTTGAATTCACAACTAGTTTGGGTGCTCTTGATTCATCTTTGAAGAGGAAGAAGAGTTTCCTTAGCCCTGCAAAAAAGAAAAGAAGAAGTAAACAAAACAGTGGTTTGGAAATTGATTTCAACGTCCATGCATCTAAAATAAACCATTTGAGTTTCAATACCTCAACAAGCGGTGATGTCCTCGATCAAATAATGCATCCCCTATGGATCCAGGTTAGTTTCATAGCTTGATTAGAGTAATGGTTTTGGATTAGTGTACTTAAGCATCACTGTTCTATAACAAGTGTTGTGTTGTTGTTTGCAATGACGCAACAATCCATAACCATGGCGACAAGCCAAGGACATCCAAGTAGCATGCCCTGACAGGTACATTTTTTACTTGCAAGAACTACAAGCTAAATTATTCATGCTGCATGAAGATTTGCCGGTGAGATTTGAACTGGAAGAGTTTATCATAATAACAATGTATTTTTATCATTTATACCCTGCATTCTACCTATGGACTTTTAAATCTAATATTTTTCCTTTTCATTGTTAGGAATCAGGATGGATCAACTCAGTTATTCAATGGGTCAAAAATGCCTCTTCCAGATTTGCAAGTAACTTCAATTTAACTTGGGGAAGAGCAAATGGAGGTAACATAGAAGCCATTAAGCTAATAAATAAAAGAGCCCAATTTTGCTATGAAACATGGAAGGAAATAGTTTTTCATTATTTTTTCAAAGGGAACCCCATTTAGGGCTGATTTTCCCCCCTTTTCTGCTATTCCAGAGAGTCAAGGTATGACCAGTTTACATAATGCAATCAAACATTACATAGGGGCTCAACAAGAGCATAATGTTACCAAAAAGAATTGAACCTTGGTGGCAAGGATAATAATCATTCCTCCCAACCACCAAGATACACCATAATTTAAAGTTGAACTGAATCTACCATAATTTAAAATAAATTACAAAACAGACGAACAACATCATGTCTATCATCTCTTGGTTTGAATTTGTTTTGTAAACAACATCGTGTAATATTCAACTATGCTCACATTATTCCACAAAGCACTTGGACTTCTTGTTCTTCCTCGCAAGTAAAAGGTCTTGAATTCCTCGCAACCCCCATCATTTGATTTACATGAAGGTAATTGCATAAGCTCAATTATTACAAGCTCACTTGCATGCAAACCTCATTCTACCATATTGTTTCCCCATACATTTTACTAATTACATGATTTAATTCTTGCAGTTCTTGTTGTGTTGTAACAAGTTCTTGTCTTGATTCAACAAGAGTGAAAACAAGTTGTTGGTTGTATGTGCAGCCTCTAAATGTGTTCATTCTAGACTGGAAATTTCTCCTCAAGCAATTTGGGTTCCATAGGAAGAAGGTGCTCATATGCATCCCACTCAAGGATGTTGGGAGATGGAAGCACAATTTTCAAAAGCTTTTGGTAGTGTTTTTACAAAATACATATTTTAATATATTTTTATGCATATATAATAATAAAAACAACATGCATAGCGTCAAAGTAGTTGTAGAAAATATAAAAGCATAGATCTAAGAATTTAGTATACAAATAATATAAGTCATCCAACGAGTTAGTTGTAGAAAATATAAAAGCATTGATCTAAGAATTTAGTATACAAATAATATAAGTCATCCAACGATTTAACCAGACTCGTTTAACGAACCAGTTGATAAGTCCTCATGTAATAATGTCCATGACACACAATACAATATTATCAATCCTCAATTCATTTACCTCATGGATCCTGTTAATGAATCCCCTTCTAAAGGAAATTCTTACTTTGATCTTAGGGGTTGAGGATACCCCCAAGGCAACATGGAATCTCTTCATGCAAGGAACTCTACTCCAAAATATGTAGAAAATTCCTCAAACAATGTGCTCTTAACCCCAAAAGACCTTTTCAAAGATGAAATATGCCTCCAGATACATAGAATTGCCTCCAACAATGTAGGAGTGCCCTAATTTGATATCTGACTGGGGTTAAAGTCCACATGGTAACCTTACTGGGATAGCACGCATCAAAAAGGTATGTAATCGACCTTTATTAATGTTCCATGTGTGACCTACGTCCTTAAGCAACCTCTCCAAGGTGAATGATTTCCCTCCATAGTAGTGTATACCATGTCTTACGTCATGTGCATCATGTAAGGCCTCCTTTAAATTTTCCTTCAATACACAAGGCTAATTTAGGAATGATGCCCACTATCACCACCACAATTATTCCTCTCTCTTTTTACTGGTTCTTTTTCAGCACAGGGGAAATCCCTAAAATAAGATCACTAATATGCCCTTTAAATGCAAATCCAAGAATCAAATTAATGACATGATGTGTCTAAAGGTTTTTCAGTATATAAGTGGTGGCATTCAAGCATACTAGTGCCTTATATACAGGGCAATGCAATTAGGGTAATAAAGAACATGAACATGTATGTATAAAGTGCAGTAAAGTTGCTTATGGCAAACCCTACCAGCAATAAATGAAACACTCATAAATGATCCAATTCAGGAGTGAGATATTGTAGTATGACATGCTAAACAAGGTCATGTCAACCTTGAAGTATCAAAGTTATGAACGAAATTGCAGCGGATTCACAAAGAAAAACATATCTACCAAAAATCAGACCAAATTGATGCACAATTTTTGAGATTAAAGACAAATGGCTGTAGGTGAAAATGGAGTTTTTCTACCAAATGAAAAATCGATTTTGGATGAAATTTTGTTTGCTTGTTCCCTTCAAAATAGTATATCTCCACACCAAAAATCAGAGTAAATGGATGCACCAATATCGAGATAAAAGACAAATGGCTGTAGGTGACAATGGAGTTTTTCTCCCAAATGACAAATCAGTTTTGGCTGAATTTTTGTGTGCTTGTTCCCTTCAATATTGTACATCTCCACACCGAAAATCAGAGTAAATGGATGCACTGATATCGAGATAAATACAAATTGGCTGTAGGTTATGGTGGTCAATTTCTCCAAATCCATGCAACGGAGTGACGTGAAATTTATATAGGTTGTTCATCTCAGTATAATGCTTATTCATGCCAAATTTCATGTGATTTGGATGAGCTATTTTTGAGATATGTCAATTTCAAGTTTTTGAATAATCAACTACTAAAAAAATAGTCAATCTACATTTTGAGGTTTCATATGCCATTTGGGGTTTTAAAGTCAGCTCTCATATCTATTTTAATTCTTTATTAACTCCTATAAAAAGGGTGGTTATGTAAGGCCTCCTTTAAATCTTCCTTCAATACACAAGGCTGACTTAGGAATGCTGCCCATTGTCACCACCACAATGGTTCCTCTCTCTTTTTGCTGGTTCTTTTCCAGCACAGGGGGAGTCCCTAAAATAAGATCACTAATATGCCCTTTAAATGCAAATCCAAGAATCAAATTAATGACATGACGTGTCTAAAGGTTTTTCAGTATATAAGTGGTGGCATTCAAGCAGATTACTGTCTTATATACAGGCCAATGCAATTAGGGCAATAAAGAACTTGAAGATGCATGTAGAAAGTGCAGTAAAGTTGTTTATGGCAAACCCTACCAGCAATAAATGAAATGCTCATAAATGATCCAATTCAGTGGGGAGCTATTGTTGTATGGCATTCTAAACAAGGTCATGTCAACCTTGAAGGATCAAAGTTATGAACGGAATTGCAGCGGATTCACAAAGAAAAACATATCTACCAAAAATCAGAGCAAATTGATGCACAATTTTTGAAATTAAAGACAAATGGCTGTAGGTGTAAATGGAGTTTTTCTACCAAATGAAAAATCGATTTTGGATGAAATTTTGTGTGCTTGTTCCCTTCAAAATAGTACATCTCCACACAAAAAATCAGAGTAAATGGATGCACCAATATCGAGATAAAAGACAAATGGCTGTAGGTGACAATGGAGTTTTTCTCCCAAATGACATATCATTTTTGGCTGAAATTTTGTGTACATGTTCCCGTCAATATAGTACATCTCCACACCAAAAATCAGAGTAAATGGATGCACTGATAGCGAGATAAATACAAATTGGATGTAGGTTACGGTGGTCAATTTCTCCAAATCCATGCAACGGAGTGACATGAAATTTATATAGGTTGTTCATCTCAGTACAATGCTTATTAATGCCAATTTCATGTGATTTAGCTGAGCCATTTCTGAGATACATCAATTTCAAGTTTTGACAATTGACTGCTAAAACATTAGTCAATCTAGATTTTGAGGTTTCATATGCCATTTGGGGTTTTAAAGTCAGCTCTCATATCTATTTTAATTCTTTATATCAGTATATTGATGGACATAAACCATTGGTAAAAAAATGGACACTTGAGTAGCCATCACACTTTCATTTTCCAAGGCTTTGAAATTAACTTGTATAAAAAGGGTGTTTATGTTACAACAAACACATGTGATAGGATATCAATAAAGCCAACTTGATTCCATTCATTGTTTTCATAGGCCTAATTTCAATTTCATGCTCTTGCATATGCAAAGTTCACTTGGAGCATCTACTATAATTCAAATCTATTTTATTCAATGTAGCAACTAAGGGGGTTGTAGGTACAAAAACCTAATCTTTGTGACCTTGGATATAATGTCAAAATAGTTCCAAATATTATTAAAAGAGAAGCCATGATTTATTCTTCAAAATGGTTCAACACTTGTGTTTTACATTCTTTCCCATGAAAGAAATCAATTTCATGTTTCCTTCATGATCTTTCTGCAATAAAAATGCAAAACTTATGTCCTCATAAATGTTTGTGTATATAAATGAAAGTGCCTTGAATAGTCCAAAACAATAAAGAAAGTTTGAAATGTGATAGAAAGTTTAATAGAATGGAATGCTTTTGTATATAAATGAAAATGCCTTGAATAAGCCAAAACAATAAAGAAAGTTTGAAAGGTGCTAGAAAGTTTAATAGAATGGAATGCTTCAAATATTGGTATGTCCCATTAGTTGATTTAGGGTGTATGTCAAATGGAAGGAACTTAGGGTTAGGGTGTAATACTTCCAATTAAGGCATTGTTGTTCATGTGTCCAGATTCATTGTACCATCGAGTCTATAAAGCAGAAGGCAGAGGTGTAGGTTTTATTCATTTAGTTTTTCAAGGTAGGAAGCATATAAAGAAATCCAACCTTCAGTTTCCTTACTAAAAGATTGGGCATTGTACTCTTTGAAGAAGCACCACAAAATTCCTCATGTAATAATGCCCATGATACACAATACAATATTATCAATCCTCAGTTCATTTACCTTGTGGATCCTGTTAATGAATCCCATTCTAAAGGAAATTTTGACTTTGATCTTAGGGGTTGAGGATGCCCCCAAGACAACAAGAAATATCTTCATGCAAGGAACTCTACTCCAAAATATGTAGAGAATTTCCTCAAACAATATGCTCTTAATCCCAAAAGACCTTTTCAAAGATGAAATATGCCTCCAGATACATAGATGTGCCTCCAACAAGGTAGGAGTTCCCTAATTTGATATCTGACTGGGGTTAAGGTCCACATGGTAACCCTCCCGGGCTAGAACTCATCGAAATGTATGTAATCAACCTTGATTTATGTGCTATGTGTGACCTACGTCCTGTTGAGGCCTGAAAATTCGAAGGCAACAACAGCAAGGGATTCTCCCCAGTCAACGTTCCCAACTAGCTCGTGACTGTTTGGTATAGGGAATTCGTCCGGTTTGCGTTCCGGCTACCGTAGGTCAAGTAACAAAAACAAAGGGTTTTACCAGTTGCGGCTCGGTCCACCGTATATTTTTGTATTTTTGGTTTTAATTATGATATGCAAGTGCCTATCTAAGATGCAGATTGATGAAGAATGCAAGGAGTGGTCACAATGTGATGCGCAGGTTCTTACCTCTCGTCTTAGACTCTCTTGCATCTAAATCACACACAACTAGAAAAACAATACTAACTAAGCTGTCCCTAGGGAGCAAGATTATCAATTCATGAGTAATGTAATACTGTTCGTATGTTAAGATAAATCACATATAGCTGTTCTTAGAATCAAAACACATAAACATGAATAAAGATACAAGATAGCTCGTCAATTGTTAAAACATCCATTAATCATAGTGGAAATTATCACGGAATAAACCAAAGAACATCCATGTAAGAACATAGGTTCAGAAAGTTAGAACGATCTCACGGTTAATGAAACACAGCTGAAAACGAAATAGTTCCCCTTCAACATTGTTCATTTCAACACATTTGAACATTCCACATAGCACTTTCTCCAACAGGCAAAGAATTGTAATTTTTTATTATTGCAAAACGAAGTAGTTCCTCTTACAACAAGTAGTTCACAAGTTTTTCTGGGAAAAAGCCCTCTTTCTGTCTCACTCTCCCATACTTCTACCAAAGGGGAAACCTTTCAGTTCCCCAACCGTTCCCTCTCACTGTTTTGTCACTTTGTGAATGCTCATCATTCCTCCAAACGTTACATTCCAAATAAAGATTTTATGAAAACCGGGAAAAGCTAGGTAACTGACGGAATGCCCAAGCATGAGCCTTTGCTCTCTAATGATTATGCTCGACCATTCCTCGGTCTCCTTTCAGACCCTCATAATTTTCTTCTTCGAGCAACGATTCTGCCGCCTTATGCTTGAATATGCTTTGTCCTCCAACTGCACCTTCTTTGCCGCAATAATCTTCAATGGGATCCGAGAAACTGCCATGTCTGTCTGCAAACAAACGAGAATTCATCATTTAACCCGTCTATCTTTAATAAACATAAACCATGATATTAAAAATGGGTACTAAAGAAGAAAAACCAGAGCTAGATTCTTATGTGCAAATTTCAACCTAAACAAGGCACACAAGTCTCTTACGGAAAAAAGACGATCTCATAAAAATCAACGAGAACGATTAAGAAAAGGGCATATAAAAACCTCCATCGGCGAATTGGAACACTTGACGTCGGCTCACTAGCGGGTTACGCAGCCGCAACGGCGGGTAACCTACACTCTAGGGTTTCCGGCACGCAGACTAAAAATGGCGCGATAAAACATCGGGGGTCGGATCCTCTGCAGACATCGGATAGCTAGTGAGCTACACAGCCGCAACGGCGGAAGTTCAAAGGTCAAGAAAAACCCGCGGACCAGTCAATATCGGAAAAACAAAGAACAGGGCATCGACGAAAAGACAAACAGTCCGACGGGAAGTTAGCCCATTCTGGAGCCGCAACGACGGAACTCAATCAGCTTGCGGCCTCCGATCAAAGTCAAAGCTCTTTCCGAAAACTCACAGCAAGGTCTTTTTCAAAACAGAACCCGGGTTTAGCAAAAGACTTTAATTATCGGCACCGCATTTAACTATCCTTCGAAAGAAAGGCAACCAAACAACCCATTTTAACTTCAAAGATAAAACATCGTAAAAAACCAGCTGAGCCTTGTAGCCCACACCATGCACAGACCCGAGCGCAATCCGAAAAAGCAAGAAAACTAGTCTCAAACAATCCACACGTAGCAGAGTAGGAACAAACAGCCTTCAACAAAATCAACAAAGGGGGGCCAAAATTTCCAGAAATTTGGGAACAGTTGCAGCTGCAACAATTGGCCGCTCACTGGTGAATCCAGATCTCTGAATAAACTCCTCCTTGAGCAATAGACTATTTAGCAGTGAAACCGACATGTTGAAATCTTCTAGATGTCTGGATTCCCATAATGTCACATATATGAACCTGTAATCATTGATGATAGTCCAATTTTTTGGGAATGGAAACCAAAATCTCAAGGTTAGGATAACTCTTTCGAGGCTTAAGTAGGTGGGTTTCATTTTAACTTTATCTTTGGGTAGCTTCCAGCTTAGACGCCACAGGATTGGAATGCATGGTGAATAGAAATATTCGTTTGTTCCCCATTCCCATGCCAATTGCACTTTTGTGCCTTTTGAACTTTTTGTTCTTTGGAGTCCTCCATATGCCTTTCTTTCTGAATTTTATTCAGGCTCTTCTATCCATAGTTTCCTTTTGTGTGAGAGATGTATTTACTTTTCATCTCACGGACGGAGAAGAGCTTTTGGCAAACTGTACTCATATAATTCAGTACTTTGTTTTAATGAATATTTGCTTTCTTAGGAGTTCTGACTCTTATTAGCCATTTAGCTTTCAATTCCTGGCATGGGATCATTTAGATATAATATACTGTTGACCTTGCTCTCCTTTCCATGGGTCTTTTGCTATCACCCCCTAGGACGTTTTAGATGTGAAATGGATGGAGCCTCGAAATAGTATTCCAGACCTTTTGATTCTGAGTTATTTTAGGGATTACGCTAGACCTCAATGTGTTCATAGACATTTTAGGAAAACTACTTACTAGAAGAAATTCCAACAGATTCAAACAGTCTAATACCCAAAGAATCTAAGTTTATCAAGGGTTCTGATGCTCTCCATGCAACCAAAAATTTGCTTCCTTTATTGGAATCAGGAGAAAAACACACTAAACAAACAGGAAAAGAACAAATCGAAGTGGCAAAACAAGTCAATTATTTATATACAAAACGGAACAAAATTAAACAAAATCAAGAAAAATAAGGCTTAAGAACTAAACCATTTATTGGTAAGTTCTCTTCCCATCCCTGTAAATCCTGCAACTTATAGGTTGAGGGGCCAAGCTTTGTTGCAATCTGGAAAGGGCCTACCCATAACTGTTGAAATTTCGTGTGTTTTCCTTTCTCATCATGAGGGTGGTCCCACTTGAGAACCAAATCTCCCACCTCAAATTCTTTTGTCCCAGCTTTGTGCTTATCAAACCACCTCTTTACTACCTCCTATTGTTGTTTAAAACGTTCTCTGGACTTGGATCTAGATTCCTCTGCCTTCAACAGATTATGTATCCCCATCCGCAAGACTTCATTATCTGATCCTCTGGATTCTTGAGTGATTATGGAAGAGGGTAGCATGATATTGGGGGTTAAAATGGCCTCTTTTCCATAAACAAGGGTATATGGGGACACACTTAACGAAGTCTTAGGGGTGACCCTATCAGCCCGAAGAGCATTTGGTAATGCTGAACGCCAACTTCCCTGGTTTTCTATCATAGTTTTTTTAAGATTCTAATCAGATTCTTGTTCGAAGATTCAGCCAAACCATTTCCTTGCGGATAATAATTTGCAGAGTAATGCAACTTAATTCCTTTTTCATGAGCAAATGCAGTTAATCTAATAGAGGAAAAATAAGTAGCGTTATCGAAAACTAGAGAAATTGGAACTCCAAACCTGGTCATAATATGATCTTGCAAGAAGCCCATGACCACATCTTCATTCACTTTACGCAACGGAATGGCTTCGACCCAACGGGTGAAGTAATCGGTTGCCGTCAGAATATACTTGTGTTGCAGGGAAGAATTTGGCTTTATCTCTCCAATGATATCCATCCCCCACTGCTCAAAAGGTTCTGTTATCATCACAGGCTTTAATGGTCCTGCTGCTTTAACTTGTCTTCCACCACACCTTTGACAAATGTCGCACTTTCTGACATGGGCATGTGCATCTTTGAACAGTGTGGGCCAGTAGTATCCGGCTCTGAGAATTTTATGAGCTGTAGTATCTCCGGAGAAATGTCCTCTAGCAGGCCCATCATGTAAATCTATCATGACCTTCTTCGCATCTTCTTTCTCTAAGCATCTAAGAAGAACTCCATCATAATTCTTTCTAAATAATATTCCTTCAACAATCTGATATGAGGCTAATTTAAGACGCAGTGCTCTTCTTTGCTTAGAATTCCAATGTTTCGGCAACAATCCCGCTTGAAGGTAATGCACAAGGTCTCGATACTAGGAGTCCGGAGCTGTGAAAAGAGGACATACATCCATCAAATGTAATTCAGCTTCATCTTCTCGGTCATTTTCTTTGTTGTCTTTACTTACAATCATTAGTTTGCACAATCCTTGCCCTTTAATTATGGAAGCTGGCTTGAATTCGAGGTCATACTCCTGTAGAGTCGTTACCCAGTTGCCTCTTCTTTCTCCTAACTCCTCCTGTATGAAAAGAGACCTCACCGCTGGGTGTGGAACTATTACCTTTGTCCAGTTCTTAAGTATGTATGGTCTGAATTGTTTTACCGCTTTGAACACGGCATAAGCTTGTTTATCCATAGCTGGGTAATTCAATTCGGCCCCTTGCAGACCAACGCTGATAAATGATATGGGGAACTCATCTCCCCCATCTTCCTTCTGGGTAAGCACCGCTGCTAGAGAATTGTTAGATGCGAAAGTGTACAAAATAAAATCTTTCTCAAAATCCGAACTCTTGAGGTAGGGTGCGTCTGCAACCGCTGTCTTTATTTTACTAAATGTATTCTTATCTACATCAGTCCACTTAAATTGTACATTTTGTTTTACCATTTGTTGCAAAGATTTAACAATTTGAGCGAAATCTGGCACAAACCTTCGCACGAAATTTATTGTCCCCATAAATGATTGCATGCCCTTTTTGCTATGGGGTAAGGGAATCTGTTTGATAGCTTTGATCCTCTCTGGGTCTATGGAGATCCCCTTCTTAGAAACCACGTGTCCCAACAACTTACCTTCGGTAACGGCAAACACGCACTTCTTGGGGTTTAGTGAGATACCATATTTTCGGCAGCGTTCAAAAATCTGTTTTAGATGAAATGCGTGTTCCACCCTTTTCTTTGAGAATATCGTGATGTCATCGAGGTATACTACAGCACTGCAGCCAATCAGACCGCGGAAAGCTATGTCCATAGCCCTCTGGAAAGTAGCTCCAGCTTTTATGAGTCCAAAGGGCATCCTTCTGTAAGCAAAAGTTCCCCATCTAGTTCTGAATGTAGTTTTAAGTCTGTCTTCTTTAGCTACTAACACTTGATTGTAGCCTGAGAATCCATCTAATAAAGAGAATAATTTAGAACCCGAAACCATTTGCAATATCTGTTCCATGGGTGGGACAGGATAATTGTCTTTATCCAAAGCGCGATTTAAGTTTTTGAAATCCACACATAGTTTAATTTCTCCTGATTTCTTCCTTACCGGTACCAAATTTGAAACCCATTCCGAGTGTCTAACCTTGAAGATAATTCTAGCATCCAACAGCTTCTTTACTTCATTCTGAATCAAAGGCTCTAATTTTGGATGCATTTTCCTTAAAGGCTGCTGATAAGGTTTGATTCCAGTTCTGATGGGGATAACGTGCTGAATAATATTGGTGTCATATGTCTTCAAATCTTCATATGTCCAGGCAAAAACATCTTTGTATTGTTTGAACAAACTGATGAACTTGTTTCTTTCACCTGGAGAGCAACACTTCCCCAAATTCACATATTGAGGCTCAATTTCAGTACCCAAATTAATCAACTCAAACTGTAGAGACGAGCTATGAGTCTTCACATTCACTGGCCTTCTGAATTTCTCGTTAAGATCAAACATTCGCTCTAAAGTCCTGACTCCTTTAGGAATAAAATTATCAAATTTTAGCTCGGCTTGATGTTCTTCATCATCAATAATCGCCACTTTGAAGGTCTCGTCATTTGTCAGGCATTCTAGAATCTGCTGATAATCATCAAAAACTCGTAGATTGGTGATCATATCTGGAACCGAAGGCCTGAAAAACAATTCAACAAAGCACCGACTATTAGAGGGCACAAGCCTCGTAGCTGAGGTAGCCAACAAGTCAGCTGCCGCATTCTTAAGTCTCAGAATCGATACAATATTAAATGCATTAAAATATTTAAGCAAATCCCATACTTCATTTTGATAAGCTTTTAAATGAGGAGAAATGCAATGTATTTGATTTTGAATTTGTTTTACAATTATTTAAGAATCCCCAAACACTTTCAGATTTTTTACCTTTAATTCAATTGCTTTTCTAAGTCCTTGGACTAGTGCTTCATATTCAGTTGTGTTATTGGTGCATTCAAACTCTAACCTACATGAAAGAAAATGTTTATTTTTTTTAGGATCAATCAGGACACAGCCGGCTCTTGACCCCTCCAAAGTTTTAGAACCATCAAAGAAAAGCGTCCAACAATCGCTTACCACTATTGTGCATGAATCAATACCTACATCTACAGTTAAGTCTAATATTTTACAATCGATTTCATCAGCCCATGAGAACCGAAGGAGATCAGGCTGAGTGTCTGACGTATCGTTGGCTTCTTCCGCTTGATAATTTCCCGGTTCTAGTGCAATAAAGTAATTTCCCAAAACGGAATTCACTGGTTCATTTTTTTCTTCAAACTGAGTAACATTGTGTTTCATGTGTGGCTCCCTTAAAACTTTAATTTGATTTGGGATTCCTTTATAAGGTAGCCACAGATGTGACCAGTCCGAGGCAAAATATCCACTCAGCTTTGCCGACCAATCTCTGCTCAAGACAAGTCCATAAGCTTCAGGTATGTCAGCTACCACAATGTCAATGAATTGACATACCTTATCATTTGAAGACAAGCGAATGAGAACATCCTCCATTTCCCCAATTACCTTCACATTCGTTCTATCCAACTGAATGACCCTCCAAGTAGATGGTTTAGGTTTTCCATTTATCTTTTTGTAGACTGACAGCGGCATAACATTGACTGATGCCCCCGAGTCTACTAGACAATTGCGCACGTTGTGGTTGAAAATTTCAAAAGTGAGAAGAAAAGGAGGGGTCTTGCATTTAGGTTTACCTCCCACACTCGCTTCATCAATTTCTTCCTCTTGGGGCTGATTTTCAGTGGGGAGTTTCTCCTCTGACATTTCAAGTGCTTTCAATAACTTTTCCTTTTGTTGCGGCACATTGCACATCTCAAATAACGAGATATTTTCTCTTACCCTTTTCATATCCTCCACGATATCATAATCCATCTTATGTTCTATGAGATGAGTTTTAACATTATTTATTTTCTCTTCAATGGGTCTAGTAGGCATGTTTATTTATCTTGGATTTTGACTGGTGGTGGTAAATTCCGGAATTTCATTAGTTGAGGTATTTTTTTTTAATTTCTTAACATTCTTTTGAAGCTTCTTAATCTTTGGAAGCATAAGACTGTTTTCCTTAATCAACCCCAGGCTTCTCATCGCTACATTGGTTTCCAGGGTATCCTCATGTCTCATGTCCTTTTCTTCCTCGATATCAAACAACGATACACAATCCCATAAAACCATGGCCTCATCCTCATGTTTTTCTGTTGATTTATTATTGTCTTTCCCTTCTTCATCATCATCCTCGGTTAACTTGGAATCCAAAAGCTGGTTCATTACCAACGTCATTGAATTTATCCATTGAGGGCAATTCTTTTCAGAATGGGGTTGTTGGTGAAAAGTGCAAAAAGTTATCCATCCCCACTTCTGTTAAGTTCATCGATGCAGGGTCGTGCGGAGGGGGTTGGGATTGATTGTTATCTTCCCTTTTCTTGTAATAAGGTTTATAAAACCTATGGGTTTCCTTTTCCTTTTCCAAATCTATTATTCTGTTAGAGAGCTTCTGCATCATCTTTGCCATTCCTTCGAAATCTGGTGATTGCTCCTCTTCAGGCTTAGTAAATAACAAAGCTTTCCTTCCAACATTTTTCTCTCCCGACTGTTTAGGATAGTCTTCGATACTTTCCTTTTCAGCCTCAACTCTTTCCACTTCTTCATAAGTCTCTGCTAGTGTAGGTTTGGCTTTCATTTTGGCAAACATGGCCAGATCAGGCCCTAGAGCTGAAGTATAATACTCAATCAGAACCTTATCCAATGGTTTGTCAGCTTCAAAAAAATTCTTAAGATAAGCTGCAAATCTTTGGGTAAAACTATGCACCTTCTCTTTTCTTTCTTTCTTTAAGGCGCATAGTCCTTTCATGAGAGCCGCATGAATTTTTTGGGTTGCATATTTACTTCTGAAAATCCTTTCAAATGTAGCTGCAAATCTTTGGTTAAAACTATGCACCTTCTCTTTTCTTTCTTTCTTTAAGGCGCAGTCCTTTCATGAGAGCTGCATGAATTTTTTGGGCTACATATTTACTTCTGAAAATCCTTTCAAAGGTATCCTAGTCTGGGATAGAGTTCGCAGACAAACCAAAATACCATGATGCTGCTGCTCCATTAAGAGTATGCAGAAAAAGTCTACAAACTACATCCTCATGTTCCTCAACCCTCAATCCTTCTATTGCCAAATAGAAACTTTGTAAATTGTCATCTACTAATATCTTCTCAGTTGGATCAAACTTGGCCAGCATCTTTTCAAAAGCTTGAGGTAAGTTATGCAACGGAGGCATTAAGTTCAAGGGTGATCTGGCTTTCCAAGCCGGTGGTGGATTTGGTGGGTTAAGTGGCTGATTTGAATTTACACCTGCCATGAGTCTAGGTGGAGAGTGAGGAGGTGAAGGAACAGGAGTACGCGCAGGAGAACAGTAAGGTGTGTTTGGGCCTACTTGATTCAAAAGCTAAACAACTTCCTGTAACACTACTTCTACTAACTCTTCCAAATCTCCAACCAACACTGAATCTTCCAAGATGGGACGATCTTTCTTCTTGTACTCTCTTCGGGGTAAATCAGGGATAGTGGGTAATCCTCCAATACTCTTTACATAAGCCCGTGTGTGTCTTCTCAGATCATTAACTACTTGGTTGTCTACAGAAAACAAATGTTCTCTATTCTTTTCAGTATTTGGGTCAGGAAATAAACTACTTTCAAAACTATCACTGGTGGAGTAATTTCGAGGAAATGTATTTCCCTGGCCAGCCATGCATTGGTGGCCCTCCTTCTAGCGCCAGAAACTGTTGAGGCCTGGAAATTCAAAGGCAACAATAGCAAGGGATTCTCCCCAGTCAACGTTCCCAACTAGCCCGTGACTGTTTGGTATAGGGAATTCGTCTGGTTTGCGGTCCGGCTACCGTAGGTCAAGTAACAAAAACAAAGGGTTTTACCGGTTGCGGCCCGGTCCACCATATATTTTTGTATTTTTGGCTTTAAGTATGATATGCAAGTGCCTATCTAAGATGCAGATTGATGAAGAATGCAAGGAGTGGTCACAATGTGATGTGCAGGTTCTTACCTCTTGTCTTAGACTCTCTTGTATCTAAATCACACACAACTAGAAAAACAATACTAACTAAGCTGTCCCTAGGGAGCAAGATTATCAATTCATGATTAATGTAATACTGTTCGTATGTTAAGATAAATCACAGATAGCTGTTCTTAGAATCAAAACACATAAACATGAATAAAGATATACACGACAAGATAGCTCGTCAACTGTTAAAACATTCATTACTCATAGTGGAAATTATCACGGAATAAACCAGAGAACATCCATGTAAGAACATAGGTTCACAAAGTTAGAACGATCTCACGGTTAATGAAACACAGCTAAAAACGAAATAGTTCCCCTTCAACATTGTTCATTTCATCACATTTGAACATTCCACATAGCACTTTCTCCAACAGGCAAAGAATTGTAATTTTTTATTATTGCAAAACGAAGTAGTTCCTCTTACAACAAGTAGTTCACAAGTTTTTTTCTGGGAAAAAGCCCTCTTTCTGTCTCACTCTCCCATACTTATACCAAAAGGGAAACCTTTCAGTTCCCCAACCATTCCCTCTCACTGTTTTGTTACTTTGTGAATGCTCATCATTCCTCCAAATGTTACATTCCAGATAAAGATTTTATGAAAACCGGGAAAAGCTAGGTAACTGACGGAATGCCCAAGCATGAGCCTTTGCTCTCTAATGATTATGCTTGACCATTCCTCGGTCTCCTTTTAGACCCTCATAATTTTCTTCTTCGAGCAACGATTCTACCGCCTTATGCTTGAACATGCTTTGTCCTCCAACTGCACCTTCTTTGCCGCAATAATCTTCAACGGGATCCAAGAAACTGCCATGTCTATCTGCAAACAAACAAGAATTCATCATTTAATCCGTCTATCTTTAATAAACATAAACCATGATATTAAAAATGGGTACTAAAGAAGAAAAACCAGAGCTAGGTTCTTATGTGCAAATTTCAACCTAAACAAGGCACACAGGTCTCTTACGGAAAAAAGACGATCTCATAACAATCGACGGGAACGATTAAGAAAAGGGCATATAAAAACCTCCATCGATGAATCGGAACACTTGACGTCGGCTCACTAGCGGGTTACGTAGCCGCAACGGCGGGTAACCTACACTATAGGGTTTTCGGCACGCAGACTAGAAATGGCACGATAAAACATCGGGGGTCGGATCCTCTGCAGATATCGGATAGCTAGTGAGCTACACAGCCGCAACGGCGGAAGTTCAAAGGTCAAGAAAAACCCGCAGACCAGTCAATATCGAAAAAACAAAGAACAGGGCATCGACGAAAAGACAAACAGTCCGACAGGCAGTTAACCCATTCTGGAGCCGCAACGGCAAAACTCAAACAGCCTGCGGCCTCTGATCAAAGTCAAAGCTCTATCTGAAAACTCACAGCAAGGTCTTTTTCAAAACAGAACCCGGGTTTAGCAAAAGACATTAATTATCGGCACTGCATTTAACTATCCTTCGAAAGAAAGGCAACCGAACAACCCATTTTAACTTCAAAGATAAAACATCGTAAAAAATCGACTGAGCCTTGTAGCCCACACCATGCACAGACCCGAGCGCAATCCAAAAAAGCAAGAAAACTGGCCTCAAACAATCCACACGTAGCAGAGTAGGAACAAACGGCCTTCAACAAAATCAACAAAGGGGGGCCAAAATTTCAAGAAATTTGGGAATAGTTGCAACTGCAACACGTCCCTAAGCAACCTCTCCAAGGTGAATGATTTTCCTCCATAGTAGTGTATACCATGTCTTAGTTCATGTGCATCATGTAAGGCCTCCTTTAAATCTTCCTTCAATACACAAGGCTAACTTAGGAATGTTGCCCATTGTCACCACCACAATTGTTCCTCTCTCTTTTTGCTGGTTCTTTTCCAGCACAGGGGGAGTCCCTCAAATAAGATCACTAATGTGCCCTTGAAACACAAATCCAAGAATCACATTAATGACATGATGTGTCTAAAGGTTTTTCAATATATAAGTGGTGGCATTCAAGCATACTAGTGCATTGAGGTAACTTCACTTTTGTTAGGTTTTATGAAACTTATGTTTATTATAAGAATGTCACACTAAAGTGCACTAATTATGGCAGGAGGATTATAGGGTGTGCTGTAATATTGTGTATTTGGCATGTTCGGAGGGCATGGTTAAAAATGTGAATCAGCTAGCCACAAATACAAAAAAAGCGAACGAGATGTTTAGTGAGTTAGGTTGCATCATGAAAGACACTCTTAATGTTGAAGTGGATGATGCAATCAATACCTTTTTCAACAAATTTACAGATGAACATAAGTTCTTAGACTATTTCCACAAGAACTGGGTTGTTGATGATAAGATTCGTAAGGGAACAAAATCTTAGTAGTGTTTTTCCTTTTTTCATTTCATAAAGATCATATACTAGGACTAATTTGGTTCTTTGCATCTAGGGATGTGGACAAAAGGTTGCCGAGAGTTTCCTCATATAAATCAAGAAACCAATAATGCGGTTGAGTCATACCATTGCTACTTGAAGACACAATTTCTATCTGATCGAAGGAAGAAATGTGCTCATAGAATGGATTGGTTGTCGTATGTTCTCCTAACAAGTGTTGAACCTTGTTATCGGTTCAAGGAGATTTTGAAAAAAAGAGGATATATAAACAACTACAAGAAAGAAAACACTTTGAATCATCAATGGAAAAATCAAGTAGAATTCCAGATAGTGATTGTTGTCCTCATGAGAGCACAACCAATGCTTACTGGGTGAGAAGTCAAACAGATCATGATAAGAGATATCTTGTCACTTGGTATCGTAGGAATTTTATAGCATGTGAATGTCCATGGTCTACTCGAGGCAACATTTGCAAGCATGCTATAAAGGTCAACTGGCTATATTTCCACTCAGGAAATTCAAATTCATTTCTTGGTCAAGATGCAGTGGCTAACACATTCAATGAACCTCTCGAAATAAGTATAGAACCCCAGAACTGTGATGAAAATGCTGACATGACTCTTATTCCCACTGATATTGTTGATGCAAACGTCGAGGAACTTCATATGGCTAGAGAGGAGGTGCTTAGGAAACAACAATTTCTTCTAAACGACCCCCCTACTACTTTGTGCAAGATGAACCAATTGAATGGTTTGCTTGATAATTTTTTGGATGATGATTTTGACTCCACACCTAGTTTGGGTGCTCTTGATTCATCTTTGAAGAGGAAGAAGAGTTTCCTTAGCCCTGCAAAAAAGAAAAGAAGAAGTAAACAAAATAGTGGTCTGGAAATTGATTTCAACATCCATGCATCTAAAATAAACCATTTGAGTTTCGATACCTCAACAAGCGGTGACGTCCTCGATCAAATAATGCATCCCCTATGGATCCAGGTTAGTTTCATAGCTTGATTAGAGTAATGGTTTTGGATTAGTGTACTTAAGCATCACTGTTCTATAACAAGTGTTGTGTTGTTGTTTGCAGTGACGCAACAATCCATAACCATGGCGACAAGCCAAGGCCATCCAAGTAGCATGCCCAGACATGTGAATTTTTTACTTGCAAGAACTACAAGCTAAATTATTCATGTTGCATGAAGATTTGCCGGTGAGATTTGAACTTGAAGAGTTTATCAGAATAACAATGTATTTTTATCATTTATACCCTGCATTCTACCTATGGACTTTTAAATCCAATATTTTGCCTTTTCATTGTTAGGAATCAGGATGGATCCACTCAGTTATTCGATGGGTCAAAAATGCTTCTTCCAGATTTGCCAAAAAATATTATCTTCCTCTGGCTTTGATGATTTAGATATGCCATTAATTCCTACAGAATCAGGACAAAGTTCAGATACAACTGTGGCTGCAAAAACAGGGCCAAAATGTCATGCAAAAATATTAGGCATGACTGGAGTATCCTTTTGTAGTTGGCTATATGCATTGGTAGGTTTGATATGGATTGGTAAAAATGCACCATATTGTTCTCTTTATGGGCTGCCTGATTTTACATCTACAAATAAGTGTTTTTTCATGGTCTCTCTAAATACTGGATTTGACTAGCCTCTTCCCATGTGGCTGGAAAATAGGACTGGTATATGTCTCAATTTACAATCCACTAATTATTCTATACTTTTCAATGTGTCTACCTCTTTTCCGCATTTTATTTATGATAGTGGAGGTATCTTGAATATGAAAATATATCCATGTTCACTCCATGTGTATGGTGTGTGTCTGAAAATATATCCATGTTCACAGTTTTTTGAGAGTCCATTATAGATTTAATTTGATATCATTTTACTCATAAGGTGGCCTTGACTTTAATGAATGCACATTTTTTGACAAGTTGTTTAGGGTGAATTAAGGTTTGTCTTGATAATTATCAAATGGCTTGTCAAATGACCTATATTACTCAGATGTATCTTCTCTCTTTAGCATCTTAATCTCCAACTCTTCTCTCCTTTATTTATGTTTAGCATTTATAACAACACAAATAGCACTTCAGGGAATTTATAACTCAAACATTCTGCAGGTTCAATTCAATCAGAGTCATACTCTTTGATGTTAAGTTAAAAAAGTAAAATTTAAAAGAAAGTAACTTCAATTTAACTTGGGGAAGAGCAAGTGGAGGTAACATAGAAGCCATTAAGCTAATAAATAAAAGAGCCCAATTTTGCTATGAAACATGGAAGGAAATAGTTTATCATTATTTTTTCAAAGGAAACCCCATTTAGGGCTGATTTGCCCCCCTTTTCTACTATTCCAGAAAGTCAAGCTATGACCAGTTTACATAATGCAATCAATCATTACATAGGGACTCAACAAGAGCATAATGTTACCTAGAAGAATTGAACCTTGGTGGCAAGGATAATAATCATTCCTCCCAACCACCAAGATACACCATAATTTAAAGTTGAACCGAATCTACCATAATTTAAAATAAATTACAAAACAGACGAACAACATCATGTCTATCATCTCTTGGTTTGAATTTGTTTTGTAAACAACATCGTGTAATATTCAACTATGCTAACATTATTCCACAAAGCACTTGGACTTCTTGTTCTTCCTCACAGGTAAAAGGTCTTGAATTCCTCGCAACACCCATCATTTGATTTACATGAAGGTAACTGCGTAAGCTTAATCATCACAGGCTCACTTGCATGCAAACCTCCTTCTACCATATTGTTTCCCCGTACATTTTACCAGTTACATGATTTAATTCTTGCAGTTCTTGTTGTGTTGTAACAAGTTCTTGTCTTGATGCAACAAGAGTGAAAACAAGTTGTTGGTTGTATGTGCAACCTCTAAATGTGTTCATTCTAGACTGGAAATTTCTCCTCAAGCAATTTGGGTTGCATAGGAAGAAGATGCTCATATGCATCCCACTCAAGGATGTTGGGAGATGGAAGCACAATTTTCAAAAGATTTTGGTAGCGTTTTTACAAAATACATATTCTAATATATTTTGATGCATATATAATAATAAAAACAACATGCATAGTGTCAAAGTAGTTGTAGAAAATATAAAAGCATAAATCTAAGAATTTAGTTTACAAATAATATAAGTCATCCAACGAGTTAACCAGACTCGTTTAACGAACTAGTTGATAAGTCCTCATGTAATAATGTCCATGACACACAATACAATATTATCAATCCTCAGTTCATTTACCTCATGGATCCTGTTAATGAATCCCCTTCTAAAGGAAATTTTTACTTTGATCTTAGGGGTTGAGGATACCCCCAAGACAACATGGAATCTCTTCATGCAAGGCACTCTACTCCAAAATATGTAGAAAATTCCTCAAACAATGTGCTCTTAACCCCAAAAGACCTTTTCAAAGATGAAATATGCCTCCAGATACACAGAAGTGCCTCCAACAAGGTAGGAGTGCCCTAATTTGATATCTGACTGGGGTTAAAGTCCACATGGTAACCTTACTGGGATAGCACGCATCAAAAAGGTATGTAATCGACCTTTATTAATGTGCCATGTGTGACCTACGTCCTTAAGCAACCTCTCCAAGGTGAATGATTTTCCTCCATAGTAGTGTATACCATGTCTTAGGTCATGTGCATCATGTAAGGCCTCCTTTAAATTTTCCTTCAATACACAAGGCTAATTTAGGAATGATGCCCACTATCACCACCACAATTGTTCCTCTCTCTTTTTACTGGTTCTTTTTTAGCACAGGGGGAATCCCTAAAATAAGATCACTAATATGCCCTTTAAATGCAAATCCAAGAATCAAATTAATGACATGATGTGTCTAAAGGTTTTTCAGTATATAAGTAGTGGCATTCAAGCATACTAGTGCCTTATATACAGGGCAATGCAATTAGGGTAATACAGAACTTGAAGATGTATGTATAAAGTGCAGTAAAGTTGCTTATAGCAAACCCTACCAGCAATAAATGAAATGCTCATAAATGATCCAATTTAGGGGTGAGATATTGTTGTATGACATGCTAAACAAGTTCATGTCAACCTTGAAGTATCAAAGTTATGAACGAAATTGCAGCGGATTCACAAAGAAAAACATATCTACCAAAAATCAGACCAAATTGATGCACAATTTTTGAAATTAAAGACAAATGGCTGTAGGTGAAAATGGAGTTTTTCTACCAAATGAAAAATCAATTTTGGCTGAAATTTTGTGTGCGTGTTCCCTTCAAAATAGTACATCTTCACACAAAAGATCAGAGTAAATGGATGCACCAATAGCGAGATAAAAGACAAATGGCTGTAGGTGACAATAGAGTTTTTCTCCCAAATGAAATATCATTTTTGGCTAAAATTTTGTGTGCATGTTTCCTTCAATATAGTACATCTCCACACCAAAAATCAGAGAAAATGGATGCACTGATATCCATATAAATACAAATTGGTTGTAGGTTATGGTGGCCAATTTCTCCAAATCCATGCAACAGAGTGACATGAAATTTATAGAGTTTGTTCACCTCAATACAATGCTTATTAGTGCCAAATTTCATGTAATTTGGATGAGCCATTTCTGAGATATGTCAATTTCAAGTTTTGAAAATTGACTGCTAAAAAATTAGTCAATCTACATTTTAAAGTTGTATATGCCATTTGGGGTTTTAAAGTCAGCTCTGATATCTATTTTAATTCTTTATATCAGTATATTGATGGACATAAACCATTGGTAAAAAATGGACACTTGAGTAGCCAACACACCTTCATTTGCCAGGGCTTTGAGAGCTATTAACTCCTATAAAAAAGGTGGTTATGTTACAACAAACACATGTGATAGGTTATCAATGAATCCAACTTGAAGCCATGTTTTTATACTTCAAAGTGGTTCAACTATTGTGTTTTACATTCTTTCCCACGAAAGAAATCAATTGTAAGTTTCCTTCATGATCTTTCTGCAATAAAAATGCAAAAGTTATGTCCTCATAAATGTTTGTGTATATAAATGAAAGGGCCTTGAATAATCCAAAACAATAAAGAAAGTTTGAAAGGTCATAGGAAGTTTAATAGAATGGAATGCTTCTGTATATAAAAGAAAGTGCCTTGAATAATCCAAAACAATAAATAAAGTTTGAAAGGTGATAGAAAGTTTAATAGAATGGAATGCTTCAAATATTTGTATGTCCCATTAGTTGATTTAGGGTGTATGTCAAATAGAAGGAACTTAGGGTTAGGGTGTAATACTTCTAGTTAAGGCATTGTTGTGCATCTGTTCATTGTAGCATCTAGTCTATAAAGGAGATGGCAGAGGTGTAAGTTTTATTCATTTTGTTTTTCAAAGTAGGAAGCATATAAAGAAATCCAACCTTTAGTTTCCTTACTAACAGATTGGCCATTGTACTCTTTGAAGAAGCACCACAAAATTCACATTCGGAAAAGCTCCCTTCATAATGTTTAAGCACATTTATATAGGCTGCACAATGAGTTGAATTAGTTGTTAAGAAACAACACTTTAACAACTTTATATGTACTCTTTGAAGAAGCACCACAAAATTCACCTTCAGGAAAGCACCCTTCATAATGTTTAAGCACATTTATATTGGCTGGACAATGAGTTGAATTACTTGTTAAGAAACAACAGTTTAACAAATTTATCCTTACTAACAACATGAATTTTTTCTATTACTTAATAAAGCTTATCCCAGCTAACATTATTGGTCTCGTAGTTCTTAAAATTTTGCAGTTATATAATTTTGAATTCTGATTTTGTGGGAAAACTGCATCCATCTTTTATTTGTCACTGTTCTCATTTAAAGATTCATAACTTGACAATGTTTTTCTAACTAAGAGCATTGTCTTCATTTAAAAGTTTAACTGACTGATGGTTTCACTTTCTCATGCAACACTTCATAACCTTGACAGTATCAACGGGCATTCCTCCATCTTGCTCAGAATTGGGCCATTGACCACCTTTGGAGCTCATCTACCATGGTTCCATCTATTTAAGCTCTCTTTGTAAAACTAAAAAATTATTTCAGTTGAAGCCCATTTATGGACAAGTGGCATCCTAAAACCGATATTTATTATCCATTATAATCTTTAAATACTTTTCACATAGATACTGGATTTGTTATGTACAAAGATCAACTGACAACATGCAGCCATCTTCTCAAAGGAATATTTCATGACCAATATGGAGGTGTTTAGAATTTTGGGGTAAGTTATTTGGTGGTATCCTTTATGCGTACTTATAATAATTAGACCAGTTAATGCCTCAGTCTGAGGATGCCATTGACTTGTAGAAAGGTGCAATACACTGTATCTTACAAATTGGCTATTATATAAAATAAATTGCAATTGTTAAGGACTCATTTTAAATAGTTCCCTAATACAGCTAACAACTTAAGGCTGCAAAATTATTCTTCTCAATTGTGGACAGTATAAAACAAAACCAAAATTTATGAAATGGGGTTAATTGTTATGATATGTCAAAAGGTAACTTTTCACACTGTATTATTGGAACTTGGATATTGACTAGTAAAGCATTGGAATGATCTTGACCGGGGTAATCAATTTCTGAAACTGATGTTATGATGAAAGGTTGTTATGAGACTACACTGCCAACCAACAACTCTATGATTAAATCTTATGGGATCCATATCCCACCTATGCCTTAACACAATGCTTGTCCCCATAGTGTGAATGGACTTAGTTGCAAAACAACCAGTTACCTTTAAACTGATATTTTGGTTGGATTGTTTATAAGCCTTTGCTACTAACAAACCAACCAATCATCAAATCAGCTAGGCTCCATAAGCTGCCTATAACATAGCATAGTCCAGATCCATAAGAATTGTGAATTATGAATTATATTTTATTCAGTGATTATCAACTTTCTTACATAGTGTTCAGTTATACTTACTACAAATGATTTGATTCTTCCATACATTGCTGACCACACAATGATATATTTGAAAGAATAAAATTGATGCTTATGAATATCAATTCTTTGTTTTTCCATTAGAAGCTGCACAACTGTTTTTAGTTCATATCATGTATTTTGGGATGAGTTTGAATGATATCTTGGAATAATTCCTTCTAAATAGAATATAACTCTGCCCCCTTCCCACCAAAGGTCTACAGATTAGAATAAAATTCAATTATATATTTTGAACAGCTATTCTCACTGACCTTTTTTTTAAGGCCCAATCAAAACCATTTGATTGACAACATTAATTCAACCTAGAATTGTGACACAACATATGCAATCACCTAATGGTCTAATATCTATAGTCTGCCACTCTGAACCAGGGAAAAGGTTAGGAACGTAGACTTAGAGTTTTGTAGTAGTAGTCTTCCTTCTTGGTAGAGAAGAGCAACAATCTTCCATTGAGGATGCCAAAACAAAATAAAAATTTTAGGCTCCCTCCATGGGGCACTGGCACCCTTTCCCATGAGTTGTTTGAAGCATCAAAATCTGCTAATTTCCTTTCATTCTTCCACTCCATGCACAATAGTTTATGATGTTGGTTCAAAAAAAATTCCAGATTTCTTCTTGGCATAGTAGCTACTAGCACTTTTAAAGATTTTTATGATGATAAACATGAATAAATTCTCCATTATGGAAAAATTGTGGATGCATTTTTCATTGATCCAAATGTTTCTAGCAGTTTTG
>LPNX010184268.1:146842-161712 GCA_001517045.1 Pseudotsuga menziesii
CGTGATTTCTATGAACTTCCATTTATGATGATTTGCCATTGTCTAGAATTTTACTTTTTCCGATTAGTGGCATGGAGGAAATTTAGTTTATGATACAGTTGCTGGCATGGTTACAATGGCAATCTGATATTACTTGATTAAATACTTGAGCTGGTTAGATTAGTTGTTGTATATAAATAATCTTTCCATGCAAGAATTTAGCTCCAATTTAAGTTTGTTGCAGTATGTTTTTCAATGTGTCAATATTTCCAGTTTTCAATAAGGAGCAGAAGTGATCTCCATGCATGAAAAGGGGTACAATTTGCAAGAATGAAATCGAAACAAAACATAGTGGAAAATGGTACTGCTATTTTCAGTTTTCAGTTGCAGGAAAGGTTGGTTTGTATTATATGGTTGGTTTCATGTTGAAGAGTGTTTTTCTCCATATGAGCAAAATGAGTTGCAGGGAGAGAGGTTGCATAGATGGACAAGAAAGGAACTTGGTTTGTAGGTTCTTGTAGCCTCCCAGGGAGGATTCCATCCCCAGACGTAGCTAGATGTTGGTACCAGATTCTGCCTCATCAAAATTTTCAGCGTCAAGCAACAAAATCGATGGATTTTCAAAAAGTGATCACAATGGGATGTTGGCAGGGGTTTGGGGTAATTGAGTTGCACAGCACCGTAGAGGCTGCGCAAGCTCACACGACACTGCGCAAGTCAAAGATAGTGCGATAGGCGGAAAACAAACCATTTTTGAATATTTTATGCAAATTTTTGTATTGATTGACCACATTTTGTGGATATAAGTCATTAATGGTTAAATCAGTTAGGAAGTTAGTTATAAGTGGACCTTGAATGTAAAGGCACAAGCCTATATATAGATTAGAATTGCAAGTGGAAATAGATACGAAATACAGAAGAAGATAAGAAAAGAGATGTGTATGAGATGAGACTGAAGTGAGAGATTGAATCTTTTTGTGATTTGTAAGCGACTCTGTGGATTGATTTTTCTCTTGCCGTGGAGAAAGATGACTGTTGTTTTTCATCTGTTGCGATGAAAGTAATATGATACGACGGATATTGAGCTGAATCATTGTTGTCCTTGTTTCCCTTTAGTATGCTGGGATGTCTCTTCCTGTCTTTATTCACTACAAAGGTTTTGTTTTATGAATGAAGAATGTCATACTGCTGCGATGAATAGTTGAATGATGCAAATTGCAATCTGTTAGATCCATGATTATAATAATAGATCTGTGATGAATACTGCGATATCTGATAAATGGCTCTGTTAGATCTGATAGTTATGTTGATAAATCGCTGATGCCACAATCCTCCTCCTTACTGCCGGAAACTTGGTTCCGACAACTCTCCCTCGAACATCTCGAGTGAGACTTCATCCATTCTGTGGGTGTTGCCAGGCAGGGTAAAACCTGTCTAGGTTGGTGCTCAGGGAGATCGCGCTGGTTGGGCGTCGAAAGAATGGGAACCCTTATCAACGAGGCTTTGTTGGTGGGTTTTCGCCAACAAATGGTTTCGTTGCCAATACTTCTTTGTGACTGAAGAGGAGGATATGCTGTGGCATCCGACGAAACCAGAGATCCAAGATTGGTTCGACCTAAGACTGCAAGAGTTCGCTGAAGCCAAGAATCAGAATCATCACAAAGAATGACTATGCACTACCAATTGATATCACCTTTCAATTTCCCTTTTGTATATTTCTTTCTTTTATTTTTATTATCATCGATATTATATTATATTTGCTATGTTGGAATAACTAAATGATAGATCGATACTCGATCAGCCAAAATCTTCCATAATAATGCATGTTGTGTTGAAAATGAATATCACAGAGTACTATATGTTGAGACACTGTTGAAAACAATTCCCTTCTTTGAAACTAAATTACGTTGTAATTTTCTCATAAATATGTTATTCAAGAAGTAACTTCCAATGTGTTAGAATCAAAATGGATAATAAATGTGTCATTCTAGGGACTTGAATCCCTTGGAATCCTTTGCAGACATCATTATCTTCTTCAGTTTATTATTGAGCGATTTGTTGTTCTTTTCGACATTTGCAGTCGCACACTTAACATGCTTTCCAAAAGGAATTGCTATCAGAAAAAAATCATATATGCTTGACAAGTCTGCCTTGCACCGTTGAATAGCGTTGATGCAGTGGGATCTTTATCTAAAGTCAAAATCATACTCTACCTTCAATATTTTTTTATTAAAATATTATCATCCAGTGATCTATTTTATTAAAATCTCATGCTAAAAGTCTATGAGAGTAATCAAATTCTCTATTTTGTGATCTGGGTAATCAATTTATCTATTTTGTGTTAAAAAGCTTATCTATGTTTTTATTAAGCAATGCCATAAATCTACTTTTGTGGGAAATTATTGTACTTTCCACTCTTTGATTTGGAATATTTTGGAGTTGCTTATCAAATATTTATTATATAATAACATAACATCTTCTTGATATTTTTATTAAAATATGATCAAAACATTTGTACATGGATAACTTTTACTTGATGTTGCTCTATCAACGCTCTGTTATGTAGTGTCGTGTTATGTGAGATTTCCTCTGGCTCATTCATAGGTGCTTCAGTTGACTCTCTTTGTGTTTGTTTCACGCATGAAAGGTGAGGCAATGTATATCACATCATGAAGAGTATGTCTCCTCTAGGTTGTTGCATTGATGCTATTATGAAAACACAAACTCTTCAATTGCAACGCAAGAAAGTTGAGCTTCTCGTTCCACCTAAAAAAATCTGTTTGACAAGTGAAAGCATCGATTCTATGTTCAATTAATGCACAGAATCTCAAGGCAGATACTTGTTGTGGGCTCACAGTACAGGTTACATGGCCTTTCAATCAATTTTGATCACTCTTAACCTTTCATGTATTATGCCTAATAAAAAACATTAAGACTTGCTCTTAATATGGATATGTATAGTAAATATCTCAATAATCTTTATGCGTGCAACGACATCTACAAGAGCGCGGAGCAACGAAACATTGTCAGCTTCATGACTTCAATTGGAAAAAACACCATCATCTTCAGCTTCAATTGGCATCCCACAAATACAATTCACTGCTCCGTCGTTAACTGCTCAACTCCACAAGGGTAAGAATTAGATCAATGGAATTCATATTCAAGTTTAGTTATTTTTGTTTCTCTTCGGCTATGAAACAAAGTACTAGGATATAGATTTTTTTTTGTATTAGGTCAACATCTATTCTACTATGTTCAAGTATTAGGTCGAACAACGCCTATTGTACTGTGTTCGAATATGAATTTTGTGGCGTTTGAATGCAATTCGGCTTTCAGGGCCAAACGAGCAAGCATCGTGTTCAGTGAATGACCTATGATTAGATTCATGTATGGTGAGAATAGATTTCATGGTGGCGCAAGTCACGAACAACTACGAATGTTAGCATAGTCATGGATTGCTTGGTAGTGAAAATTGGGTGGTTGGAAAGAAATGTGCCTAGCACCCAATTACAGTATTGCTTCCAAGGAAAAAGGGAGGTTTTGGTACATTGGGAAATCAACACCCCTCAACATCTTATCTTTAAATATTGTGACTAATGCTACTTCGAGTAGATCTCAGGGATTCACAATAACTTCTTTCCCAAATAATTTTATATGACAAAGTTTTGTCACGGCTTTCAAATTCCAAATTATATCGCAGATATCTTTTAATAAAAATAATATGAAATGGGTATTATGTTATATTATTTATTTATAATGTTCTTTTTCCAATATTATTAGTTTTGTTTTTTAATTTAATATATGTAAATATATAATTTAATCATTCTTTATATTAAATTTAAATTAAATTGAATTGTGTAAATAAAATTTAAAGTTATAATTAAAATTAAATTTAAATTTAGAATTTAAATTTAGACTTTAAATTAGAATCTAAATTTAAAATTAAATTTAGAATTTAGAATTTAATAATTTGTATGTATAAAATTTGAATTAATTTCAACTTAAATAAGTTCAAAATTAATAGGAATTATGATTTTATATATTATAAGTAATCATATTAAATTTGAATTTAATAACATTAGTACTATATATGGTTCTTGAAACAGATGGAGAAGAAATGGAGATAGGAGATATTGACCTGGATGGATTGGAAGCGACATGTTATGAAAAGGTACTAGAACATATTCATTTTCAACAAGTCATGTTGTTGGAAAAGACGATAATCCAGGCAAAGGCTATGAAGTTTCTTGGAGTAGCAGCAGAATCCCTCAAGGACCCAGATGGTCAAAAGAAGGGGAAAAAAGAAAAACGAGGAAGGCAGAGCAATGTGCAAAGAATCCAGATCGTGGGCTAAACTTGTAGCTTTTGGGCAGTATCCCACCATAGATGCGGGCCTCTCCGCTGCGACCAAATAGTTTCCAACGCGGATCACATCCTGGAACATAAGAGGATGTAACGGTACCTTGAATATTCGTCTTCTCGAAAGAAGGATTGAAATGGGAAAACCGAGCATTATCTTCCTACAGGAAACTAAATGCTCAGAAGCAGAATTAAAAACTATAGGGAGTAAAGTGTGGATGGGTAGTGAAGCTATTGCGGTGGATGCGAAAGGGGCGGCAGGAGGTATAGGGATTTTGTGGAATCCAAGGTTGGTCTCCCTTTATGACTTTTCTGCTACTCATTTCTCTCTCTCGGCAGCTTTCCAGATTTTAGGCACCTGCACCAGAGGGTTTATGACCAATGTTTACGGCCCGCCTTAGGCAGAACAGAAAAGGAAATTTCTGGAGTCATTAGGGAGGCTCAAATGGTCTTCGAAAGGAAAACCCTGGATTCTTGGGGGGGAATTCAACCTAGTCAGGAATCTTAATGAAAAGAAAGGTGGGATATGTCAGTTAAATTCCAATAGTGAATATTCAATGAAGTTATAGATAACCTAAAATTGGTCGATGTCAGAACAACCAATGGTACCTTTACTTGGAATAATAAAAGAACTAGAGACAGAGGAATAACCTGTCGGCTAGACCGCTTCTTGGTTTCTGAATCCATCATGATGATTGGGGTAAATATTAGGGCCGTAGTGCTTACATCAGCTGGCTCCAATCACTGGCATGTTAGCTTGGAATGGGAAAATGTCGAGGTTAACCTAAGGAGAACCTTTCGTTTTGAGAAATTCTGGCTCGTCTAGGCTGATTTTCCGGAGAAACTTAAAGAATGGTGGGAGGCAATGCCAACCATCAGAGGAATGCGGATGTACCAGTTTCAACAAAAACTTAAAATCTTAAAATCCAAGATCAAGCAATGGAATAAGGACTCCTTCGGATCAGATTCGTGCCTAAGAAAAACTGTTGATTTAAGAATTGAGTCTAAGAGAAAAACAGGATGAGGTTTTCTGAAATCAGAAATCCAGAGTTAAGTGGCTCCAAGAAGGTGAACGCAGTACTAGCTTCTTTCACAAAGTTGCAATACAACATTGCCAGGGCAACCGCATGACAAGAATGAACACTGAGGAAGGAAACATCGTTGAGACTCGGGCGGATCTAGAAATCACTATGAACTCCTTTTTTTCCAAACTCCTTGAAGAACCAGACTGGGATAGGGAATAATCCCAGCGAAAGGTGTTTCAGCACTTTCCAAAAGTTATTATGGAAGAGCATAACCTCATGCTTATGAAACCTATTGAGCTGGAAGAAGTGGAAGTTGATGTCAAACAAATGGCGAATGACAAAGCCCCGAGACTTGATAGTTTCACCACCAACTTCTTTCACGCCAGCTGGGATTGGTTGAAAGAGGAATTTTGGGCTCTGGTGGAGGACTCGAGGAGGACTGGTTATATGGTGAAATCTCTTAATGCCACTTTCCTGGTGCTTATTGCCAAAGAAAATGGAACGGAAGACACTGGTAAGCTAAGACCGATTGCTCTATGTAATGTCATTTATAAAATTATTTCTAAAGTCATAGCCAACAGGCTTAGGCCCTTGCTTCCCTTCCTCATTTCTCCTGAACAAGCGGGATTCGTGGAGGGACGACAGATTCTGAATGGAATAATCTTAGTCCATGAAACCATTCATTCGGTCAAAAACGAGAAATTTCAAGGTATGCTTCTGAAATTGGATTTATCGAAAGATTATGATAAACTGAACTGGAATACTTTAGTAGGTGTTCTCCGAGCCTTCGGGTTCTCTGACCATTGGACTGATTGGGTTATGAAATTAGTTTCATCGACCTTCTTCTATTTTCTGGTTAACGGGACTCGTTCCTATCCCTTTTAGGTGTCCAGAGGAATTAGACAGGAAGACCCATATCACCCTTTTTGTTCATCATTGCAGCGAAGGGATTAGGTCGAATGCTCAAGAAATTATGGATTGAAAATAAGATAAGAGGGATCTCCCAAAATGCAGACCTAGAACCACAAACTCATCAACAATTTTTGGATGACACGATGCTCATGGGACCTTTTTCTGTTTAGGAGGCTTGTGGCATAAAATAAGGATTGGATACCTTCATGGAGGCTAGTGGACTCGAATTCAATAAGGACAAGTCCCAACTTTACTTCTTCAATACCTCGAATATCACCAAAAGGAATATCCTCAGGATCTTGGAATTATCTGAAAGAGTGCTCCCCTCCAAGTACTTGGGAGAACCGTTAGCAGAATCTACTATCAGGAAAATTTTGTGGAAGGATCTTCTGGACAAGATTAAACAGAAGCTCAGTCATTGGACTTTTAGAGCCCTTAACTTCCCCAGTCGTCTTATTCTAGTCAAGTTTGTCCTTCAAGCTATTCCACTCTATCTATTCTCCGTCCTGACTGCTCCAAAGTCTGTGATAAAATAGATAAGGAATATCCAAAGGAACTTTCTATGGGGAGGTAATGATGGACATAGAAAGTGGCCTCTGGTGGACTGGCAAACAATATGTAAACTCAAAGATGATGGGGTTTTAGGTCTGCGTGATCCATTGGACATAAATAAAGAAATGGGAGCCAAAATTTGGTGTAAAAGGATAACCCACGAGAACGAACCGTGGGCTAAGCTATGGCATACGAAATTTGCATCTCAATGGCTAAAATAGTTGTTGATCCGATTTGGAGAAAATATCTCGGGGTCCAGCATCTGGAAATCCGCTCAGGAAAACCGAAGCCTCATTCAAAGTCACAACTTCTAGGAGGTTAGAGATGGAAGAACGACGTTGTTTGTTGGAGACGCTTGGAATCAGGAGCCAAGTATAGAAAGTTGAGAATATATTCTGATGCTTATCCATGCTCTTTAGAATAGACGAATTAAGAAGGTGGAGGAATTATGGGATCTTGAGTCCCCTGATAATCTCTTTCGCACCTGGAAAACGAAAGCTTGGTGGAATTTTGGGATCCCAAGTCCCCTGATAATCTCTTTCGCAACATTAAGGAGGCTATCGAATCGCTAACTGAAACTCACAGGATGGAAAAGGAGGCAAAATGGAGAAAAATATGGGGCAAGAAATGGTGGCCCAAAATGGCAGCCTACAGTTGGATCCTCCTCAAAAGACGAATCCTCACTTGGGACAACATCTAGGCACGAGGGATCTTAGGTTCTTCAATGTGTTGTCTTTGTGAAGTCAATAATGAATCCATAAACCATCTTTTGGATGAATGCCCAATTGCGGACGCTATCTGGGAAAGAGACTCTGGATTATTTAAAAAAAATCACAGACACAAAGGAAGGCATGACTTAACGATAGCCGAATGGCCAAAAATTATCTTCAAAAATAAAATTGTGAACAGGCTCTGGGAGCTTTTCCTCAGATTCATAGTATGGGAAATTTGGAAGACAAGAAACCTCAATTTTTTTGAAAATAAGCAAAGGTGAGTGGAGGAAATTTGGGGACCCATAGAAAATCACGTTAAGGAACCCATAACTTTAAATCTATGGACTCGGGAGGATTTTGCAGCTGAAGCAAATGAACGACAAATCCTATATGAATGAGGAATCTAGCAGTTACCTCTGAACAACTCATGCCTCTGCAACATGCTTAAGCCTCCTCGTAGCTCCGACTTCTAGCAGATGCCTCCGGCTGGAGCCTTCAAATGTAATTTCGATGCCGCCACTAAAGAGAATTCGGGCTCGGTTGGGTTTGGAGGAGCCATCAGGGACTCAATGGGCCGAATTATCAGCATCTTCTAGGGCAACTTGGGATCTAGCACTAACAACTTAGCAGAGCTCGACGACCTTATTAACGGGTTATTGTGGGCATTACAGCGACAGTGGACTCCATTGATCATGGAAGGGGACTCTATGATTATCACTAACCTAGCCAGAAGACTTCAGAATGGGGCGACCATTGGACATGTCTCCAAGAAATGGTGGTGGGAGAGTAGGATTTCAAAGCTTAGAAGGTGGCTAACTAGAAATCCTGCAATTCACTTCTCGCATGTAAAATGAACAAGTAATAGGGCAGCGGATGTTTTGGCCAATGAAGGGGTGGACAAGAAGGCTTCTTTTCATGCAGAAGAGATTAACGACAACAAGGATGGCTCGTTATGGAAATGTTGCGAAGAGGTGTCCGAGGCATATGTGTGGTGTTGGCAGAGGAAGACGGTTGGAGCGTGCCAAGGCCAGATGCCGATTCATCCTCGTTCGTTGGAGGACAGCTGTAACCACCTCCTCACTCCTTCTCTACCACCCGACACATTCCTTCACATGTGCGTCCCCCACGTCATAGATAGATCGTCTCCAGTTAGCCACGTGATCCGGACGGAGGCCTCTCAGCGCCCTAACTCTGTGTCAGATGGGAATGATAACGACGAAAGGAATTCACCACTTGGAATTTATTCCAGGCATGCCGATGATACAGCCAGGACAAGTGGGAAATGCTTGGAGCAGACAGAAATTGCAGATGGCATGTCGGCCTGATCCGAAAAGGACGATCCAGAGACAAGCCATCATTTATAAGAATGCCTTCGGTTGTGATGGTTGAGTACGGACAGGTGTGCGAATATTTCCCCTCTGGACATACCGGTGGGGTAAAATCGAGTTTTTGCTCCTGGACTGCCAAAAGCATAGAACCCCGTACAAGGTGGCCTTTAGTGGGGGATACGATGGCTAATCTATCGCATGGTAAGATAGATACGGAAATGGTTAAAGAGTTCTAGATCTGTAAGGTTGGCGTTCTAATGGTGTGAAGTGGAAGCAAAATTCGGAAAGGATGAGGGCAGGATACATCACCCAGTGGAGGGGAAGGGCTATAAATTCATCTCTAGAGGATGGATGGATTATCATATTTGATTTCAACCGTGGTTGTCTTTCTTCGCAGGCCATTCTGAATTCTCTGCTCTGTGTTTCTTTATGCTCTAGGTATTCTTTGCTTTGGGCTATCATGGCTCAGCAGTGGCATGTTCGACGCTGTCAGGAGGTTAGAGGGAGAACAGAAGGAGGTAATATACCTCAGGCTAGTTCCTCTGCCAGTATTCCGCTTACAGATGATAATCCATCGTCGCTGTCGTTCAATTGGGGGGATCAATACATGGCTGAGACTTCGGCCATGGTGAAAGCCCAGATAGCTATTAAGGAAACTAAACTGTTGCAGGAGTACGCATATCACCAAGGTCGACCCTTAGTGGCCAACCCGTTCTAGGCGGTAAGAATTCTTCTTGCCTGTGACATTCAAGCAAAGGCGCCACTGGCTCATGGTATCCACGATGCTTTGGGTCTGATTTGTCAGGGGAAGCATGAGAGTACTGTTGGGTTCAGACTGTTGGACCTCATCGCTGGGGAGTTGCAAGAACGTACTGGGGAGAAAGCCTCGGAGGAGAAACTTCCCACTCTCATCGACTCCCCTCTAAAGTAAAGCTTAGGCATGGGTTGGTTTTTTGGGCTCTCTATTCGTTCAGTTTCTCTTTTTTGTTGGATCGGCTCGTCGATCTATGGTCAAAACCAACTTTCTCTCTGTTACATCTATGTTGGATCATGTTATGTTTGTTAAAATGTCTATGTTGGGTAGTAACTTGTACATCCATGATCACTATCGTTTTTGGGAAGGGGCGATGAAAAAGGTTGCCATCACTCAGGTTTTGTTTACATGCAGCTACTGGATGGTTGGGAATCAGATCAGAAATTGTGGGAGTGTCTATGGTCTGAGAAAAGCTAGTTTGTGGGTGGGTTTTGGGGTAGTGTCTCAAGGAAAAAGTATGAGTATGGGAAGAAGGGGAATGGAAAGGATAAATTCTCCGAAGATAAGTCGGTCAAGCTTGGATCTTTCAGCTGGCCGAGTCGGAATGTAATCTCCTTTTTGTATCATAATTAATATATTGTGTTCTAGCTTACAAAAAAAATAACATTAATTAATTAATATCAATATTTAATAACTTTATTTATATTAACTTAAATTTTGACTTTATATTTTTAATTACGGTTAAAGCGAAAAAAACTATGTATTGTCCATGTATTATATCATGAAATTATTATTAAATTACGTTTGTATTGACCACATTTCAATTTTCTTAAATGCTAATTAAGATTTTTAAATTTAAATTAATTGCAATATTATCAAAATATTGTTGATTACATCCATATATCTATGAACATAAATCTATGATGGATGCATTCTACTAGTGACACCAATGTTTGTATGCTCACCCTCCCTAGACGTTGGTGAAGTTTTATTGTAACCCCCCTATCCATTAATTTTTTGGTCTAGGCTCTTCTGTAGTTTTTGGATACTATGTCTAGTGGGAAGATGCATCATTTTTCTTTGTTACTATGGTGATAGCTTTAGTAATTCATTTTTTTCATATTTCCTGCCATACTCTTCCATCTTGTTGCCTTCTATGATTTACAAGTTTTTGGTCTGATGTACTTGTACCTCCACTACCCTTGTAGATGACTATATCAGATAAGATGTCCCTGGTACTTCTAGGACAGATCTTAGCGAATTTTTATTGGCTCTCTATCTATGGCCTCATGCTTTCATATTTAGGTAGAATGAAAATCAAGGGCTCTCTTTTAAAATTCTTCTTCTAGATAACATTGATAGAAGCATGGCCAATTTAGGCCTTGTTGCTTGAATGGTCAAAATCGCTTTCAATAGATTGTAGAGTTGAAAAGCACTAGAAAGTCAATTTTTCTTGGAAGTCAATTTTGTTGGCTTCTACCAATATTGACAAAAAATATTTTACAGTATAAACCGTAATAGTTATGTACTCTTTTAATTTGTAATTATCTCCAAATTTGGCCACCTAATAAGCTACCTCCATTATAACTAATATATCCATAATGTGCTTAGGAAAGATATGAAAAGCTGAAATTTTCCCATAGACAATATCTAATTTCTGACATGTTTTGGTTACTAATATTTGATTAGTTTTAGCACATCCACGGATTTCTCAAAGAATATCGGGAAAAGTTTCTCGAAGACAAGCTCACAAAGAGGAGCTAAGAAAACCACATGGATATATTCATAATGCTCTGAATACTTATATCTTCACAACTCACGATAGTGAATCGAAAGAGGTGGACGAGAAGGATTCTAGATATCACCCATATATGTGAAGCCACTTATGGCGCAGACTGCATCCAATAAAAATGCTTCCATGTGAGATAAAAGAGATTTTGAATATGGAGTGAGCTAGCTATGGAGCAATCCTCCCTCCATCGGGCGGAGGAGGAGCAAAGTCAACGTTAACTTTGCTCCTCCTCCGTCCGATGAGGGAGGATTGCTCCATAGCTAGCTTACTCCTTTGAATATAGGTTCTCTGAATTCCTTTTGGCATACACGTTCAAATTGATTGACAAAATTTCATTTCTTCCTAGTTAAATGCATCCCCCCTAGTTAAATGCATCCCCCCATATAAAATGATTGCCAGCATGACCACATTCCTCACATGCTCTTGCAAGTTAGAGGTTGAATAAAATATTCATGGATGTTTTCGAAATGTTCCCTCTTTCCACCAGCTCTTTAATACTTTCAATGGGTCATGTTTGTAGGAAAATCCCTACAAAAATTATGTGTCCAACATTATCTCAAGGGATGGAATCTTATAAATGGTCTTGAGAGTGCGGAGGGCATATTACTCAATCCTTGTGCAATTATCCAAATATATGTTCATTTCCTTGGTGTTTTCCCTTTTAATGAACCACTACACCACATATGAATAGGGGAGAACAGCCTATGGTCAGGTTTCAATTATGCATAGCCAAGTCAGTTGTACCTTGTAGTTCATATGGATGGAATCAATTGTTTCCTTCGAAAGTGTGTCAAAAGGAAATTCTTGTGATGGATGTGCTCGCTGATATGTTTCGAAAACATTGTCAAATGTCTAATCAAATGAAATGCCAATAGATGTGTGATTGAAAGCTTGATTAGATTTATATGTTGAAGGTTTTTTAGCTTCTTTGTTTTATACATGCTTCCCTTCTTTGGGGTCATTTTTCCAAATCTGTGCTTCCACAAACACCGTACAAGAAATTGTTAATCATTATTCAAGAAACTAATCTTGCATTTAAAGTAGGTTACAAATACAAGTTCAAAGGATGCTTTCAATATCGAAATACACCTTTCAACTCAAAATATTATTGTTTTCAATGAAAGAAAAACTAATCCAAGAGATTGTTCATGCTCATTGTTGTGATCTTGTATTCTCTTCCACAATTTAGTAAGATAAGTTAAGAAACACAATGCCAGCTGCAAGCAACAAGCACCAAGCCAGGAAGCATAGATTTCATGATACTGTAATATTGAGAAAAGCGAGTGAAGCCAATGCTTCCTTGTATTCATTTTGTTATAAAGATGTTATTCAATGATCTTGGCTCTCACCTAGTGATCGATCTTTAGCTTCCTTGGGAAATAATGACTTGAATTAAGAGATCCCGACTACCAACTTTGGAACTAAAGATCTCCATGAAACCCTATATGAGTTGAAGTTTTTCATCTCTCCAAATGAAATTGATTTGATGGATTAGTTTAGGGCTTGATATTTTGAAGACTCTACCGTTACAGAGAGAAACAATTGCTCTATGAATGGGTAGGGGCCCACCCAAGATAGTAAGGTGGCCTATAAGGTAAAAGTAGTACATAATCCAAAACAAAATTCAAGAGGATGAACACAACGCAAGCATTCTTGATTGATCAGACGAGGTAAACATTAGGTTTAAGAGGGGGAAGGGAGAGCTAACACCGAAAATTAACTCAAAGAGGGACAAAGTACAATTTTAGAGAGGAAAAGGTTGTGCCCAATAAAAACAGGATTTGTAGGTTTTCCAAAATTTTATGCAAACAAAAGAGGTTGAAAATGAGAGGGAAAGCCACCAAATTAATTAGGACTTTAAGATCTTACCTTGTAGGTGATTAGGGTACTTCAATCAGGGTTTAGATCATGTTTTACTAACAAATTAAATGAGGTAAAAGAGCCAACTAACTAAGGTTAATTAACCAATAATTCCTTTAATGAGCTAGAAACCCTTGTGCTAGAAAAGAAAGAGAGCTAGAAACCCTTGTGTTAGAAATAAAAAGGGAATAAGGAAGAGAACTAACTTTGACTTCACTATTTTAGATGTTAAATCTCCTTGGGTTCAAGTAGAGAGTTGAAATCCTCCAAGAGTGATCCATGGAAGATAACTACACATTGATAATCTCCAAATTCATGCAAGATAAGTCTTATCCATTTGTTTAGGAATACCTAAAAAACGGCCTCGAAGAAAAAAATGAATAAAGCAAACCCTCTTCAATCGATTAAAAATGAATTGAACTCCTTTCTAAATAATAGACATAAGAACCAATTTTAGTTCAATTCTAATATACTTTAGAAGATAAAATGGATCAAAAAACTTTTTGGGTGTTTGTTAAGGAAGTTAAATACATTTGTTTATGTATTCCTCAAGGAGTGAAAAGTGGGTCTATGTACCTTGCATTGTAGTTATTGTTTTAATCATTCTTTTATTAAATGGCTAGAAATTATTTAGAAGCTGAGCTACAACCTATAGAAAGGTTAGTTTTCTCACTCACTCATCATGGTTGAATAATGAGAATGTGTCCATTGTATTTTCGACATTTTCTTTAGATATGTAGCAAACAAGAGACCCCATTCTCTATTATCAATATTACATCTGCATGCTTCACTAATAAATTTTGGGCCAGCCTAAACAATAGACAATAAATAAGAGCTTTCCCAAAGCCATTCTCAATGCTCTAGCTTTCATACTAGTCATATAAATATGTTTTTTAAGTAAACTTGTTTTTGGGTAAATGAAAAGATGTAGGGTGAATAGTGTGATGAACCAAGGCAACAAGAAACAATTGTAAAAGGTCAACATTGAGCTTAATGGCTAGGCTACCAAATTTTTGACATCGAGAGCTTACTTGGTGTTAATCAATATTCACGTCATGAGTGCATGGTTTATTTGGTAGCATCACATCTCTTTAGTTGGTTTTATGGAGTTGTGAGTGGGTCTTCCCAAGTTTTCAAGAGCATTTGGAGCTCCTAGTCGATCAAGGAAATGTCTACACATGCTGGCACATGTTGGATAAAGGACAAACATTATGCCTACTAAAAAACATTAAAACTTTCTCTTAATATGGATCTATACAATAAATATCTCAATAATCTTTGTGGGTGCAACGACATCTACAAGAGCGTGGAGCACCGAAATAATGTCAACTTCACCTTCAAATTCAATTGCAAAAACACCGTCATCTCCAGCTTCAATTGGCAGCCCACAAATACAATTCATTGCTCCATCGTTAACTGCTCAACTCCACAAGGGTAAGCATTAGATCAATGGAATTCATATTCAATTTTAAGTTTTTTTGTTTCTCTTTGGCTATGAAACAAAGTACTAGGATATAGATTTTTTTTTGTATTAGGTCAACATCTATTCTATTGTCTTCGAATATTAGGTCAAATAATGCCTACTGTAGTGTGTTC
>LPNX010184385.1:0-11960 GCA_001517045.1 Pseudotsuga menziesii
AAGTGAGAGGGTGGATAAATCTGAAGTAACTGGAGATCGTTTGAAGGAGGCACAATACATCAACAAGTCCCTTTCATCTCTAGGGGATGTTCTTGCAGCACTGGCACAAAAGAGTCCCCATGTGCCATATCGAAATAGCAAATTGACTCAATTGCTTCAAGATTCGTTAGGGGGCAAGGCAAAGACCCTGATGTTTGTGCACATAAGTCCTGAACCGTATTCATATGCAGAGACAATAAGCACCCTTAAGTTTGCTGAAAGAGTGGCCTCTGTTGATCTGGGTGCTGCTCGTTTGAATAAAGAAAGTGGAGAAGTTCGTGAGCTTAAGGAACAGGTAGACAGTTTGAATAAGGCGTTGGCAAGGAAAGAAGCAGAAGGAGACAACTTGAAGAAGGCGTTGGCAAAGAAAGAAGCAGAACTAGCGCAGTTACAGTCTCAATACAAACTCCTTACACCTCGTAGATTGAGCGTCGAAGGGACTGTAATAAGCAAAGTTGAGGTACAAAATGGTAATTGTAATCGTGGGATGGTTTGTCAAGATTATGGGGAGATATCCAAGCTTAATAACGAGGAGATGCCGGTAGACAAACCAAATGGCAACCGTAGGAGTCTCGTAAACGAGCGTGAAACAAATACAGCAACTGAGATACCATCTGTCTCTAAAAAGACCTCTCAAATTAAAAAGTCATTACAGTCTTTCGGAAAACAACTAATCAATGGTGGGGTTAAAAGAATTCCAAGTGATGTGGAATCATCATCTGTGTGTAGAATTGAGCGCAGATTATCTGTTGATGGACAGAGCCAACCTTTATCAAACAGGCAGCCGGTTACAACTTCAGGAAATGGGCTTTCCAAGCGAAACTCAATTGAAAGAAATGGGCTTGCCAGACGAAATTCAATTGAAAGAAAAGAAAAGTAGCAGTGGAGTAGAGGCCAACAGCTTCACCACACTGATCAACAGTCCTTGAAGGTGGAAAACCCAAGGCCGGGATAACCTACATTTGCTTAAATCACTTTTCCATCTCTTTAGCATAGGATTATCTGAGCAACTGATTTTTGCAGTAAAAGAGGCAGGTCTAGTTATCATAAAGAGTGATGGTTAATCCTGAGTGAAGGGATCCTAGAAGGGGATAATTGCCATATCATAAAGAGTGATGGTTAATCCTGAGTGAAGAGATCCTAGAAGGGGATAATTGCCATTTTCTTAGAAGTAATTTTTATTGTGCTTTTTATTTTCCCAATTTTATTTTTGATTGAAATTATTTTATGTTTTGATTAAATTTTTTATTGAAATTATTTTATGTTTTGATTATATGATAATTAGTATGTTCTTTAGATTAAATATTTATAATGATATTGTCATTTATAAAATATAATTTCATTTTTATAAAATACATTATGTCATTTAAAATTAAGTATAATAGTATTAATAAAAATTATAGAATGCACATTACATTGTTAATTTCAATTTTTTATTTTGAAGTCAATTTTTATAATCAAAGCTTCATTTTGTAGCAAAACTTGTAATTTTTCCAAGTACTTTGTAAGGAAATTATTTGATGTTTTGATTGAGTCGAAGCCCGTGTAAATAAGACCGTGTAAATAAGAATGCATGGGACCATTTTTAGGATTGGTTATAAAATCTAATAAGTCCAAAATCAGACAGTGTTCAAATGGTTGCCAACAATGCACTTTCATTTTTTGACATTGAAAAAAGTTATCATCAAGATTCAACATAGAAAATAATATTTTTATTTTATTTTATTTTTAATATTAAAGATTTAAGCCCATAGAGATTAGAGCAATTAGTAACCAGTAATTAAAACAAAAAGCTGTAAATGAAAGATCACATATTCAAATTGCTTATAGATACTTAAAAAAACATTTAGTAATAATCTATAACTTTAATATGGATATAATATAAAATTCTAAAATTTTAATTTTCTATTCAAATACTTATTAAATATAAGAATGAAACATATAAACAAGAATTCATAAAATTCTAAAATTTTAATTTTCAATTCAAATACCTATTAAATAAAAGAGTGAAACATACAAACAAATATTAATGTTTTTCAATAAATTATAAACACATCCATCCACATTATACTATTAACATCTAAATGGTCACACTCAACAACTAGAGGAAGAATGATGCCAAAGAAGGATTTTAGTGGACTCACTTAGAGACCACTTGGTTCCTCAGATCTCAAAAAAGACGACAACGAGGAAGATTTTCAAAACCTTGAAGAAGCTATTTGAACACAGTAGCATCAATGTGACTCTCACATTGAGGAATAAACTCTCGAATATGAAGATGACGAAGTCCGAGAATATTGCCTCATATTTCATGAGGATCACCGAGCTCCAGGGTATTTTTTAAGGATTCTAATATTATAGTAAAGTATAGTATTCTAAGCGATTATTTTCGATTGAAAATACATGTTTATAGATAAGTAGGCAAATATTGAATATGAAACATAAAATTAACACTGAAATGTATAAAATTTGGTGAATATTATGATAAAAAAAACATACTAAAATCATCAAGGTTGGCTTTTGTGCTGCTTCGATACTAGTTTTTTTTCTTTGTTCGGCTTCGTTGTTAAGGGATATGTATTAGCCTTTGAATTTTTTGTTCAAATGGGATTTTTTTTCGTATGGTATTTTTTTATTACTAGATAGATAGGTGGATTGGTCATTGAAGAAAGTAGGAGACCTAGTATTTGACGATTCAATGGTTTGTTGTGTTCACTATATTTTTTTTAACACTTACAACTCATTAGGGTAGGTTGTCCCTATATAACATTTATGATTGCTATGATTCATATTTAAGTCTTTTGGTTTAAGTGCCGAAAGTAGAAGATAGAACATGATGAGGGAGGAGATACAAAATGAATACCAGTTATAACTAATAAATGATTGAAAATGGAGGTTATGTATTGAAAATAAACAATCAGTTCTTCACTAATTGAATGATATGATTGCACATCGCACTATTCACCTACTCCAAAAGCAATTATGCGAGAATCAAGTGGGCATAATCCAGTTCATAAACCAAGTTCTAATAAGGTGAGCCTTGGTCAATCCTAAAAAGGGTTTATGCCAGTGTTTCCATGATCATTCCCTACTCATGTTCTCCCCTTCTCCCTCCTTGGGTAGGCCACCACCACCACTCCCTAATCCCTTCTATCCAAAGAAAGGAATCGACCCTACTCTGAACAAGCAGACGCACACAGATATCTCAATGTGATAACCATTTTGAAGACATCGTAACACATAAGGAGGAAAGTATTCAAACACAGAGCCACCAACATTGGAAACTAATGGAAGGTGGTACGAGTTCAACTAAACGATGACCATAACAAACAAACAAGATTGAATCTCTCATTTTTTAATTCTTGCAAATGTACAAATCCTGGAAATGAAACCCAACCTCACCAACAAAATGGTCAGCCATTACTATAACAAACATGCAAGAAAAGAAGAATAATGCATTTAATTCCTCTTAAAAGTTGGACTTCATAAATAATTGCATCTTGGAAACACAAGATCTTTTTTTTATCATTCAGCTTTTGTTTGAGTTCAATTGGCTTTACACTTAGAGCTTAAAATATTTGGATGGATTTATGTTGGTCCAAAGTTCAAACATGAACCCCTCTCACTCTAGGACTAGTATGCAACTTGAGGTTCCTCTATCTAGAGGATGAAGGTTCTAGAACTTTTGCTTTTATTGATAATGCTAGAATACCTATGACCTAGTGTTTTAACAAACTACGAGGGATAATGAAAATATAACACCATGATTGCTTGATCGAACACCCATGAGTGACTCTAACACTCAAACCAAGAAGCTAGTTCTAAATGGTGGAAACACTCTTGTACACTAATTCAAATCATTTTAGATCTTTCCTACACTAAAGCACTACAAGTGGAAAGTGTGGGTACATGGCTCCTCGCCGTCAAATATTGATTGAATTCCTGGACTAAATTTTGCAGGACATTAAATGGCTTTGTATTTGTTTCCATTTTGACGGTCATCTTCCATTGCACCCGAACGTTCTTCCCTCAACCTCGAATCAATAACAAAGAAAAATGTTTTCACTCGCAGGAACGGGGACCAATTATTATCCTGACACCAGATATTATTATGATATTTCACTTCTTTACAAAAATATGCCAAAGAGTAGATATTATACACATGACGAAGTAAATCAGTGTGTCACACAAAATATTCCTATTTTGTAGTTTGAGGATGATGCCAAGCCAAGACTAATTGGAACTTGTAGCATTGATACTACGTTACACGCACCGTTTGGGACATTGATAGTTGAATGCTCGTGACAAGGAGGCGTATCAACCAAACAAATGATTGAATGGTAAAGCATAAAGAGATATGATTGAATGGTTGTGATGATTGAATCAATGCATAAATGAAATGAAAACTACGAATTCAAAATAGATATACAAGGAAACCATAAACCGCTTAATGATACAACTTTTTTTTGGGATAAGACATTCACCATCAAAGTTTGTCTGCACATTGGAAGAAAAACCACTATGTGAAAGGTGAGATTGTTGAGACAAGGCGTTTCACTGAATTCTCATAAGCTACCAACGGACAATACTACGAATAATATCCTTCCGAATTGGTATATCAAACACATCTTGACCCATAAAAGATTATATGGAATGTATATGTAAATTTGTTAATGAATGTTTTTAATGCTTCATTCTTAACATGTTTTCTAACAATGGGGTCCAAAATAGAAAATATTGATTTCTATCATTTATAATTTTTGAAGAATGATACATGGTCGACAAGAAAAAATTGTTTAAAAAGATAAAATGCTTAAATTAATCATTGTTTTCTTGTTAGTTTGTAGATCTTTAATTGTGAAGGTAAGGTATGGGATATGGGATAGGTTCAGTTTTTTTAGAGACTTAAAAAAAAGAATGATACATGGTAGACAAGAAAAATAATGTTTAAAAGATAAAATGCTTATATATTAAAAGCAAAGAAATAATATTCAAATATTTATAAATCTCAAAAAAGAATCAGCTTACTTGCTTACTTAATAATTGAAAACAAAGTTGCACCTTCTCTTGCAATAGTGTGTGGCAATGTCAGGGACATTGTCGATAAAATGATGAGGAAGGATTGCTGAAGTGACAAATATCAAGTACACCAACCATAAGAAAATTTGAAGTTGATTGCAAGTGATGTTGAGGGTCACTTACGCCATTAATATCATGACGTCACAACAAAAAGGGGCGGTGTAGTTGGCACCTCCGCATAAGGGGTCAGTTCAAGAACCCACATTATCGTCCGTGTTGTCATTATTTGACTCGATGGTGGTGCGTGTGAGGATTTGACAGACTCATTGTTGGAATGAACCGATAGTGATGACTCAATAACCACCTGACTCCTTATAATACCATAGTTAGAGACATTGTAAGATACAGAGTGGGTGGAAACTGGTGAAGAAGAAGGATGACTGACTATTGTTGTGCTAATGGCCATGGGGTTCATGTGAAGGAAGCTGTAATGATTGTTTTGATTAGGAAGCACATTGTTCAATGTGTTTTACTGATAGTTGGGCACTGCTTGGAAATTTAGCGAATTTTGGGCCTTCATGCAAAAGCATCTCCAACCTTGACTCAGGAATGATTCAAATGGTTTAGGTCTCAGCATGTATTTTTGGGCCCATGGTATTTGGTGGCCAATTGTATTTTTCCATGGTATTGGTGGCCAATGGTATTTTTCCATGGTGTTGGTGGCCAATAGTATTTGGTGGCGCATGGTATTGTCCCATGGTGGTACCTGACACCCTAGAAGTATTTTTGGATTTCTGGTCAAAATGTAATTTCCTAGGGTGCTAAAAGCATATAGTATCCCTCTTAAGCACAGAGAAGGGACGTTGCATCAAGTGTGGAATGAACCATTGGGTAGGTACATGGGTGGTAGGTGTACTCGTAAACTAGGTTGATGTGGATTGGAGAGGTTGTGGCTTTGATTGTGGGAGGAATGTGAGATGGTTTAATCTCAATTGTGGGACCAATATTGATGAACCATGCATGTGAAGAGAATTCCTAGAGAACTAATGGTTACAATGGCCGAGGACCCATGTAATCTGATAGATGGATTCTTTTTATACGTACTTCAATGACAAGGTTGGATGTAGGTACAAAAGTAGCATGGAAGAAAATGAGCAAGAAAAGCGAGAGGATGAAGCAATTGATGGTGATGGTGTAGTCACCATAAAGCCACATGAAAAAAATTAATGGAGCAATTTGCATGTAAATGGGAATATGGTTGTAAGACCTGGTAAGGCATGCATACCCTTGGTAACTCATTGGTAAAGTTGGGAAATAGACCTAGGTGATAAGGGTGGGGATGTGAGATTCCTCAATAAAACTTTGAGGGGAGTTGGTTTTTACTCCAATTCAAGTCTAATGGGGGGATTGTTAAGGTTAACCTTGACTCGGGAATGATTCAAATGGTTTAGGACTCAACATGTGTGTTTAGGCCCATGGTATTTGATGGCCAATGGTACTTTTCCATGGTTTTGGTGGCCAATGGTATTTGGTGGCCCATGGTATTACATGTAAATAAGTCTTTCTAAGGCTTGAGGAGGATCCATTGTAAAGTGTCTTGGAAGTGAGTGGTGGCTACTTCACTTGGCCAGGTTGTCCAGTTTGTCCAATTTAATGAAGATCTTCATTGGTGTTGGTTTTTCGAGGCATGGGGTTTTCCATGGTAAATGGTTGTGTCTATGTAAATGTTGCTTGTAATGTTTATTTCACATATTATTTGATTAATGATCATTTAAATTCTAAGACCATGATTAATGGTCACAAGGTGGTGGAACCATGGGAGGAACCTTGAACAAAATTCATGGTAAATCATGCATTTTAGCAGTGGAACCATGAATTTTGTATATAGAACCATAGACTATTCAGATGATACTCTTCTACAAATAAAAATGACAATCAATATTTCAAATCTAGACATCTCACTGATGACCGAAAGGGTGCCGAAAGGTTGAGTTGCACTCATTGGAAAAAGAAAAACCTAGGATCCTATCCTAGAATGAAGCAAAATGGTGAATGAAAAGTATGACTCTGTGGCTTTCGGAAGGAGACCAAAATTCATCTTTTTTTCACCATCAAGCAAAGGGAAGAAATGTTATTAACACCTGCTTAACACCATATGGAATATTAGAGATGAATATGGAATCGAGTGTTTCGAATTCAAATCGACATCGAAGGAAGCTACTACCCACTATAATCACATGTTCACAGAACCTCCAAGGGATAACATAACATATATTTTTTCATCTTCATCATTTTTCATTGATGGCTAAATGAAGAAAAAGGACCACATCTTCTTATTTTTATAACCAAAACTAAGGCTCGCATTGGTCTTCTCTCTTTCTATAATTCTAAATCACCTAAATCAGATGGATGGGTTGTAAATTTTTTCTGGGCTTTTGGGATCTCCTAGAAAATGACTTTACTATTGCGGTAGAGGAGTCTCACTCTACAGGTAAAATTCATCCTCCCTTCAATCCTGCTTTTATCGCAAATTTCCCAAAGGCGGATTCTCCTTAGGGTTTTGAACACAATTATAGACCCATATCACTCAACAATTGTATTTACAAGATCATATCCAAGGTCATTTCTTGTCTCCTCATACTCACTCATCGTTTAAGCATGGACCTAAATTTGCAGTGATCCTGTCAGGTTTCAGACCTATCCGCTCCCGTCCATATCATGGGGTATGAAAACTCATGAGGTAAAGCCAAAAATCATAACCTTTATTATAAAAATGTATTCCACTCCACATATATACACATGCACCGACACACTAACACATAAGCACTAATAACAACACATGACTATTTTATGGGCGAACCGATGAGCTTTGAACTTTTTTTAGAAATAAATTTGTTGTCTTCTTTCAATAAATGAAAATATACTTTACTAATTTTTTGTGTTTTATTTATGTATATATATCTCTATATATATGTTTAGGATTAACTTTATATGAGTTTATTCAAAGATGAAGAAATTTATATGTGTTTATTCAAAGATAGGAGTGCCCAATATAAAAGTTTTTCTAGTTCCTTATAGATTTTCTTCTATAGGTCTCAAAATTTGGTCCTTAATTATAAATGCAATTACAAGAACAAGGTAAAATTAGGTAAGCAGTGATGTCCCACAGATTAAATTACAATCCCGCAAGGTTAATTTACAGGTAAACAATTATACCCTCAGATTTTAAATTTGTTTAATGTTTTTTCTTGTAGTTTTTAAAATGATTCTAAATCATTTTCATTTGCGTGGGGCAAAGGATGGGAAGGTAACTAGGAGGAGTAAACCCATGGACCTCTGTTCAAGTAACAAATTTAAAATTCCTCATTTCTATCCACTTGGTTTATTAAAAAGAAAATAGTTTCATTTTTAGGATTTAAGAGAGGCTTTTAACTTCAAAACTCTGTGTTGACAGACGTATCCAGGTACCCATGAATGGGTACCAAATATTCTGGGGACACTACTGGAATTCCTCAACATCCCAAGTCATCCTTCAAGATAAAATAAAAATTGCACATTACAGGGTTTAAAATTTGTATACATTTGTCTAAAATTCGATAATTGTAATGGGTTTCTTCCTTTGCATGCATATAAAAGGAAATTTTGCATATGGGCCACATAAGGGTGGCATCAGGGTTAACTCCTCTCAGGCATTGTCCTTCTCAGCCTTGAGGTGAGAATTCCCATCCCTTACTCTGTTTCATAAATAGTTTTATAAACAAGCTAAAAGTGTTAAGCACTAACGCTCGTGCTTTTTGTGATGCAACCACGATGTGGATTCCCTCACTGTGCATTGGATCTATGCAACAACCTCGAGGTATACCTCCATTAGATTTTAGTTTGGTTGACCAGGGCTACTCTTTATTCATGGTAAAGGAAAGGGAGAGGCTTCACAACCTATATCACTTAAGATAATTTTGATTTTCATTGAACAATAGTTGGGTCTGCTCTTTGATTTTGGGACTCCTTGGTGATGACTAAAGAGTGGTTCCTCAATTGGGAGATTGCCATTGTATAATGTCTGCAATTTGTAATTTGATTTATAACAAGGTTTGAATGTGACTCGATTTGGGGATAACCGGTCTTTAATTCTTGCTTGATTTAGTTTTTATTTTGATTGGTTTCCAACCATTGTATATCTTACTATTTGTACTTATTTGTTGGATATGATACTGATTTGGTGGATAATCTTACTCTGTGTTTAACTCAATTTGATTATCACTGAGTTTGGAAACTCGTATCTGTGAATTGGGCGTTGTTAATTAGATTTGTTAACTGAATAATTTGTTGGGAGTGGTTTGATTTAATGTGATCCCTTAGTTTTGTTTTTAATTAATTAATATCTTTAGATCTGTCCAATCTAGGTATGGGGACACAAAACAGAGACTTAGGGACAAAGTGTGTGTATTAATTTTAAAACAATGGTAAACTATGTGTAGAAGCCTTCGACTCATAGAGGAATGTAAACAATCTACATATTATTTGATTGCTTTGATTAAGTTTTTAAATCAAGGGTTTATTATTAGTATCTAGCTTATACCTATTATTTAGAGAGGAAGCCTTTCGGTTCTACTTAGCATATTTGTGATCAATATTTACAATATGAACAATTTCGATGCAAGCATACTTTAAACAAAGCGTTGTAAAGTCATCTAGATTGTAATTTTAAAACAGATAAGAGATCTATGTGAAGAGTCTGTCGGCTCTAGCTATTAAATCTGAGAATTATACATTATAGGGTTGATTTATAGTGGATGTAGAAAAACATGGGAAAACACTGTAGAGAGGATTAATTTACCCTTATAATTTCCACATATAAAAAAGATATGTGATTCTACATTTTGTACATAAATGATTTTACTAATAACAGTTTATAAACTAAGAACTTATCATTAACAGAAATAGAAAGAATACTAAAAGATACATGGGAAAAATTATGTGTAAATATCAATACTAAAACAGTCAATAAATTTCGTTAAGAACTTGTAAACACTGTCGGGAACATAGAATTGAAGCTGTTGTTCCTCCCAACCAACTCCTAGAGCACCCAAAACTTACTTGCTCCAGAATCCCCGAGCCTGTTTGGTGAACCACATGGGAGAATTCCGATCAATAAGCCATCTCTTTGCATCAATAAATTATTTCCCCATCCATCGCCAACCTCCTACTTATTCGATGGACATACTATTTTATAGTCTTTTTCCTAGGACTTGGTCATTTATGAGCCTCCTGCTCTTTAATTCTCCACAAGGAGTCTTGACATGTTTTTGGGGAAGATGCGTCTTGCATCACTTGAGTTCTCACTCAACAGTTTTTTCCATTTGTCATTTCCCCTTGTGGGTCAACAAACACTCTTTTAATGACTACTTTAGTTCTGATTCCTCTCTATATTTTAATTATTCAATAATAATAATCCATTACATTCATTTTGAATTTATTGTCAAAATATTAAAAAAAACTAAACATTCGAAGTAATAAATAATAAAACAATTGTTTGGTGTATTACACTAAGGTTCATTTTAGGAAATCCCCCTAGAGAGAATTCAACCATATATGCAAGGTCAAGTTCTCATTCAAATTGCATCATAAGTTAAGTAGAGTTGGTTATAAAATGTATATATCTTGGAACCTACAATGCAACCAACATACATAGAGTTCACGTAGGTCATAGAGTTTGTGTTGCAAAGTTCTTATTGTCATTTCCACAAGAATGAATTTGAATCTAAATAATCATTTAATACAACTTGGGTTTAATATTCCATGAAGACATTACAAGTAACTAAATCCTAGTTCAACATTTTTTACAATCTTCCTTACTAAAATTTCAACTACCATAAATTTTCATTTTAGTAATAAAAAATTGGAATTTCAAGAAATAGTTTCAAAAATTTTGATTGTTATTTCATTGATCTCAAATCAAAATCACAACAAATAAAAATGACACTTCAAGGATTAAGGTTTGTGATTTCAACAATAACATAATTGTTGAAATTGACCATTATCCCTATCACTCACTATGTATTAATTAAAGTATTTAGCTCATCAAAGTTGAATTAACACAAAGTCAATGGAAAACATTATGTTATCTTCTTTAGTAGAACTTAATATGAAAATAACACTTTATAAAATAGATTAATACAAAGTAGTTCTTATAACACAATATAATGTTATTCTCTCAATTTTCTTAAAACATATATTTTATAACACAATATAAGGCTATACTCTCAATTTTCTTAAAACATATATTCTATTAATAATAGTAAATGTTTAATCCCATGAATTTCTTTCTCCATTTGTGATTCAATTTTTATGTATAAAAATTCTAAAAAGCTGTAATATTGTAAAACATTTAGATTGTAAAGTCTTTCAAAAATATTACCAAAATACATATTTTTAATAAAGAGAAAAAGTAGATTATTTTTAGTCCATGTTTACATAATAAATTATTTATCCATTTATAATACTTGAGGTTATCTAAACCTAATGCTTAATAACCAGGATTACATAATCAAGCTTAACTCAATGTCACCTGAAGCTACAGCCAAGATAACTTCTACCTAACATTTTCTAAGCTAACAACCATCTTATATTTATGGGTTAATGTGATTGCCCTTTAAAGCTAATTATCACCTAAAGAATATCTAAAATCTCATTATTATGGGTTAATGTGATTGCCCTTTAAAGCTAATTATCACCTAAAGAATATCTAAAATCTCATTATTATGGGTTAATGTGATTGCCATTTAAAGCTAATTATTACCTAAAGAATATCTAAAATCTCATTATTTAATAGATGAAATTACACTCTCTTAAAATAATAGTTATTTTTCATCTTAATTTGTTTGTTAAAATCAATTTGTTTT